>PISX010031163.1:0-17790 GCA_004024625.1 Mellivora capensis
GTAACAACTACCCAAAGAGGTCTACAAATTCCACTGGTCTACAATTCTACAGGCATGCTCAACACAGAGACAGTAAAATGTAATGATTAAGTATCTAGCCTTTGTTCTCAAACCAACGCTGCTTTCAAATACTGATTCATGTGATCCTGGGTCAATCCAGATCTGTCCAATGAATGAGTAACTCAGGCAAGTTATATAACTAGCGAGCCTAAAACTTCCCATCCTGTAACATGGACAAAAGGACAAGCCCTATAGGATTTTTGCATGATTATCTATGTGTTGGCAAAGGAGTGTTTTCAGTTGCTAGTAGCAGAGACCAAATTAGCAGAAATTTAAATAAATTTGTGTTTTTTCTCTTCACTTAACATTAAGATAGTTGAGGTAGATGGTCTATAGTTGGTACCACAGCTCCATGTTTTCATCTGTGATCCAGCAGCCTTCTCATTTTTTGTTCCACTATCCTTAATATAGGCTTTCAGTTTCAGGGCTTCCTTATGGTCACAAAATGGCTGCCAGAATGCTGGACTGACTCATGTTTTAAAGAGGAGAAAGAAGGGGGAAAGGGCAAAAGTAGCACCTTGCAGCTGAGTCACGTCCCTTAAAATAACTCTCTTGGAAGCTTTATCCAAAAACTTCCACATAAAATGCAGTAGACACGCCCTTTACAAAGAAGCTGGTGTGTGTGTGTGTGTTAACTTGGGCACGTTAGAGGTTCTGCTGTTGAGGAAAAGGGAGAGAATGGGATATTGGGTGGGCAGCTAGCAATCTCTGGCACACTTAGAAAAACATTTGACACAGTGCCTGACTCAAAGTAAATACCTACCCACCCACCCCCAAAAAAGAGAGAGAGAAAGTAGCTATGTTAGAGAGTCAAGCAAACCACAAATAAATAGAAAATAATTGGACTGGTCTAATTATGTGTGCATTTTGGGGAGGGGAAAGGGCAAGAATTTGAGTCAAGAGGGTATTGTATATAAAAGAACATTCATTCATGTTATAAATTTCAAGCAGAGCTCAGGAAACATTTAGATTACAAACAGTACACTTTGGTGCAAAAAACTTGAGAAGGAATCCAATTTAGATACTTCACAGAAGAATTCTAGGCCAAGAGAAAAAAAGTATACAGTAATTCATAGAAACAAAAATGGAGGGGTAGGAGAGAAAAAAAATGAGCAAGGGATCTAACATTTATTGTTTTCAAGCAACCTAAATGACATCTAGCTATCTTAAAAAAAATTATAAGCACTTAATTAGGAGGATACCAAGAGTACACAGACTTGAGCTGGAGGCTGGAAAATCAGATTTGGAAGTCAAGCAAGAACCAAGCCAGTCTGGGAAGTTCAATAAGCAGCAAGCCTAGGGAGCGCCCTTTTGCAGGGACAAGTCTGGCTAAGGATGTCCCCTCACCCCGAAAGCCCCATTGCCACCATCAGACCCTACTTCAGGTACCTTGAGAGAATACGGTTTCTTATTTTTGTATTGCTTAACCCTATCAATCACTTGTGTGCCCCTGATTGGTCTGCCCAGATTCAATGAGGGAGACAGACTGATCTCCTTTTCTTTGGCTTCCCCAGGTGCTTAAGTGCCCCCAACCATTACCATACTCAATGAGAGGACTCCCTCCTACACACATACATAGGAATGAGGGATGGATACAGGATCGCAAAAAAAGGAGATAAATATCAACTACAGTGCTCCAGTAAGGGAAGCTGTGCTTAAAATTAGTTGTTTGTTTAAGGCTACAATAGTAAGCAACAGAGCTGAGATTCAAACTCGTGGCTTCCAAAAGCGCTTCCTTTTTGCAACATGTGGCGTGACTTCCATGTTTTATTTTTCCTGGGTTTGGCATCGTAAGAAACATCTGCATCACTGAGTCCAGGGAAGATCTTGGAGGATGACAAGGAGAAATTAAGAGCCATTTGACATTGGACGTGATTCTTGCTGCTAGCAAACAATGAAGACACTTGATAGTGATTTGACTACTAATCAGTCATTCACTCTAACTCTTTTCAAGGGGTTTTTTCGCGTTTTGTTTTTAGTTTTTAAAATTCAAGAAAGTTAAGAATACCATTCTATTTCTCCCCACATACATAGGACTTAAACAAGAAAAGTTCAGATACACCTGACATAATAGTGTCTAAAAAGACAGAGACTCTTCCTCACTATGCTTCCATCCCCAGACAGGACGATAAGTTATCTGAAAAGTACCATAATGGAAGTTGATGAATTTACAGTCTTAGATTTATTTTTAACCATTGCTATTCGAACCCCTAGATAGTACACTAAGTTTTCTGGAAATCCCACTATTGGCTTATGCTTTGGGTTTGGTCAGAAAGCCATTGGCAATGCTACATCCTAGAGTATCATCTATAGACCAGTGCCGGTCAGGGAAGTGCTCATAACTGGTCCACATAAAGGTAAAGATAGAAAAGGAGGGAGTCATTTAGACACTGTAAGGGAAACAACCTTGGTACTATTTACTTTTTTTTAAGTAGGCTCCACACCCAGCATGGACCCCAACACAGAGCTTGAACTCACAACCCTGAGATCAAGACCTGAGATCAAGAGTCAGATGCTCACAGATCCAGCCACCAGGCACTCCTGCACTATTGACTTCTTAGGCCTGGTGACTGGGGTGGGGCGGTTCTGGACACTCTGGGATGTTTATCAGCATCGCTAACATCTACTTTTCAATGCCAATAACACCCTTCTCCCAGTTTCGGTAGCCAAAACGTCTCCAGACATTGACAAATGTCCCCATGAGACAAATGCTCTTGGTTGAGAACCACTGCTTTATTGCAATTTGACAGACTAATTCTATGTCCATTGTATCTAATAATATAAAATTGGAGCTTTGCATTGTGTATGTCTTATTATTTTACTCATCCTAGTAATTTGTTATTATCACATTTTACCATTAGTTCATGACAGATTTTAAAAATGGTCCTTCCAGGGCTGGGTGTCTCAGTGGGTTAAGCCTCTGCCTTTGGCTCAGGTCATGATCTCAGGGTCTTGGGATCAAACCCCACGTCGGGCTCTCTGCTCAGCAGGGAGCCTGCTTCCCCCTCTCTCTCTCTGCCTGCCTCTCTGCCTGCTTGTGATCACTCTCTGTCAAATAAATAAATAAAATCTTTAAAAAAATGGTTCTTCCTCACAGAGAGCTTAAAACATACCAATACAGAAGGTCACTGTTCGAATATAGACGTCATCCTTAGAAGAAAGGGAACCACCTTGGGCTACCCATCCTCTCCCTGCCATAATAACCAAATAGTACAAGGCAACTTACAAAGATACTAGACACCTTTATTTATTTTTTTTATATTTTTAAAATTTTTTTATTTTTATTTATATGTCAGAGAGAGAGAGAGAGAGAGAGAGAGAATGAGCACAAGCAGACAGAGTGGCAGGCAGAGGCAGAGGTAGAAGCAGGCTCCCCGCCGAGCAAGGAGCCCAATGTGGGACGTGATCCCAGGACGCTGGGATCATGACCTGAGCTGAAGGCAGCCACTTAACCAACTGAGCCACCCAGGTGTCCCTAGACACCTTTATTTTTCATGTGCTCGCTCCTGGGGCCCGCCATGGAAAAGTCTATAATGTACCCACCATCATCAGAAAGAGAAAAGCTGCCAGCACTGGATTCTACAACTTGCCTTCAGAAGTTCTCTGAACTGCATTAAGCAGTTTTCTTGTATTTCCCAGAGCAGAAGAAGATTTGCTAGCAGGAGAGGGCCAACATAGAGACAAATCCTAAAATTCTTATGACGGAAAGGCCTGGGTCACAGGTCACAAACTGCCCAGACACCAACTGAATCTGGCCTACAAACAGGTTTTATTTGGCTCCCACAGTGATGTCTTTAAAAATCAACTACCACATTATTTCCACAAAATCCCATTCCCAGCATCTCTCAAAAGAGTCAAAAGAGCCCTTTGGCCATCCCGGGTGACCTTCCCTCATGTTGTCAATTAGCTGCAACTGAAAAGCAGCCACCATCCTTAGCCCTCTTCTGCTGTCCCCTGACATGGCCCACTTCCAGTGCCCATGAGCATGTAAGTTGTGAGTGCCTGGGTTAGGCCTACTGAGCTATTAATCTCGATTTTTGGAGAAACAAAGAGGACAGAGAACTTGACCCTTGTGGGCGGAAGAAGATGAGGCCAGCCAGGGAATCCCCAGCCCTGGGTGAGGGCAGGTCAAGGGTTCACATGGTTATAGTAACTAGGTCTTAGCCTAGGTCCTGGGCCTTGGAGACAGGCAGGCTTCAGAAGGATCTGGCAGTATTGACACTTCTATAGATGGGTACAGATTGCATGGTCCTCATCCTCCTGACTGTTCCATTGCAAGTGCAGCCATGACTCTAGTCTGCCTGGGCAATGATGACCCTCTCAAGCCAGCGTGCAGGACACCGGCCAATCATCAATGGCTTGGTCCTGTAAGGCTCAAAATTCCTCTGCACAAGACTTCCACTGGCAAGTGAGCACTGGAGCCAAACTTAATGGAGCTTAGGAAGATAAGTAACTGTGACATTGATTGCCCTCTGAATTCCAGGGAGCAATTGCCATCTGTTAGAATAACACTTAGTGAGTATCCACTGTGTGCAGGCTCTGAGGCTAGAAGACAGATCCAACAAATCAGTGGTCTTTCCCTGCAATGCTCTCAGCTGAGGGATGAGGACAGATGTGTGAGAAAGTAATTCAGATGCACTGGGGGAATCAAATCCTGGAGCAGCCAGAGTGTGAGGAACTTGGTCTCTGCTTGGAGGAATGGGGGCTTCGCAGACAAGATGGCATTCAACTGGGTTTAGAAAACAAGGCCGAGTTTAACCAAATGAAGAAATCAAAAAAAGGCATTAGAGGAGTCGGCTTGTGCAAATCAAGACCGTGGAAGCTCGCTGAAGTGGAGGGTGGCAGGAGCAGAGTGGGAGTGGAAAGAGAGAAGGGGCTGGCATGAACCCATAGCTTCAAGTCAAGGGGTTCGGACTTGAGCTTCCAGTTGAATGTGGATGCAACAGAGATGTGTTATCGACCTTGTTTCTTTGGGAGTCAAATCTGGTGACACGTTAAAGATAGACTAGGAGCCCAGTTCTGAGGTCATTTGTCAACCTGAACTACAGCAGTAGAGAGGCACTTTCTAGAAAGTTCAACACTTGCATTAAATGGGGGTGGGGGTAGGGAGTTGAGGATGAATCAACTTTCTGACTTGGGAAACTGGGTAGATGATGAAAGTATTCACAGAATTTTTTTTTTTTTTAAATACAGAGCTAGGGGCGCCTGGGTGGCTCAGTGGGTTAAAGCCTCTGCCTTCGGCTCAGGTCATGATCTCAGGGTCCTGGGATGGAGCCCCACATCGGGCTCTCTGCTCAGCAGGGAGCCTGCTTCCTCCTCTCTCTCTGTCTGCCTCTCTGCCTACTTGTGATCTCTGTCTGTCAAATGAATAAATAAAATCTTTAAAAAAAAATACAGAGCTAAAAACCTGTTTGGGGAAGATACACAAATGAGTTGTTTGGGATAAGACTGTAACAACTATGGAGACCTCAAATAGTTTTGTCCAAAAGATGCTTAAAAATAAAGTACAAGACTTCCAAAGAGCAAGAGAATGAGAAAGAAATATCAAGACAAGGATTTCATAGATGATTGCTGAAGCCACATGAAAGGCTGACATTGACCGAAGAAGGAGAAAAGAACCCCCCAGGGCAGAACTTCAGGGAGCCCCTGAGGTGAAGAGCAGATTCGAGGATCCAGGAATAGCAGAAAGACAGTTGGGGATTGGGTCAACGGCAGCCCAGCAGGAAGGGGGTGTCAGGAAGGAGAGAGCCCTGATACCCTGTGCAGAGGACGTTCTGGAAAATGTCCTTCTGGGGCCATGTGAGAGAGGCCACCTGAGACCTTAGTTAGAGCCCCAGTCAAGGACACAGTGGTGAAAGCCAGAGGTCATGGGCTGGGAAGGGAACTGAGGGTAGGCCCAGAAAGGTGGACGATTAATTCCAAACATTTGATGTTAAAACCAAGAAGGGCAGCTGGAGGTGTGAGGTAGCCTGGAGTTGCCTTTCAGTTTTGCCCAGCGTTTCTGGCTGGGGATGTCTTGAGCATATTTGTAGGGAGAGGGAAATATCTAGTGAGAAGGCAGACTGACCATATACGTGAGGGAGGGGTTCTGGGTCCTGCCCCAAGTGAGGCCTGTGTCTAGGAGGGAAGCTGTCTCGAGGACCTTCTTGTGATAAATCTAGTACGTGAATGTGTGACCAGAGGAAGCAAGGGAGTGCTCCCCAGGATACTTGCTAAGCCCCAGCAGGCTGATGGGGCTTCCCTGAGGACCCCCCAAATTTGAATCTTTGGGACATGGGCCCCAGGGCCTGCATTTTAAACCAGCACCCTGATAGATAACCATGGAAGAAAGCCCCAAAGTAAGAGCAAGAGTGGCCTCTGAAGCCAACATGCTCGAGTTCGGTTCTCACTCGTGCTGCTAATCAGGCATATATATTATCTTGGGAAATTTATGAAATCGCTCTGTGCCTCAGTTTCCTCTTCTGAAAATGAGATTGAGAGCAGCTATGTCAAAGGGGTTATCTCTTGGCTCCCAACCCTCTTGGGAGCTTCCTAGGTAGAATCTGAAACTGGCACCCAAGCTTAGATCCAGGTGGTAAAGAGAGGCTGGCCATTCCAGTCGGTAGGTGGCCTGTTTAAAAAGCAAAGGGAACTTATACACGAGGTTTTCCTTGGGCAGCAGCAAGACAGTGGATCCTGACGCCCGCCCACCAAATCTTAAAAGTTTACATACAGGCCTTAACTGGGTTCGGTCATATTTGCCATATAGGTGTTCTCAACCCCACATCAGCATCTCAAGGCTGTGTCCTGTGTCCTTGCCTCTACAAGCAGGAAAGCCAAGCCAAAGCCACCTTGCAAGGACAGGGAAGGGGGTAGGGAGTTGCAAGTGCCTGGGTCCAGCTCATGGGTTAACTGGCAGTCATGTCTTCTCGATGACCTTCCGAAACAGAGAGCAAGCCTATGGAAGGCATAGGTAGCAGTGCCCAGCACAGAGGAAATGGACATGAAATGTGAGCTTATTGTTTTTTATCCCACGCCTCTGATGTAACAGCTCTCAGTTTACAGTTTGCCCACCAATCACCTAGGGAAGCTTGTCACAGTGCCAATTTCCAATTTCTGATGGAACTGGTCTGGGGTAGGGGTGGGGGGGGTGCAAACTCTGCATTTTAGAGGAGCACCTCCTCTTCCCAGGTAATTCTGGTGCAGGTGGGCACAAAAGATACTTCCAGAATCATTGCTCTGTAGGATTAAGCCCAAGAGACCTGCTGTGCCTTGTTCCCTGCTCTGCCCACACATGGCAGGGTCAAGATGGCCAAGAGTTCTCTTGAAACCCTCACAATGGTGCAAAATGAGAAGAAAAAGGCTGCCAATTAGAGCTGATTGTGAAGATTTTTAAAAATAACTGGTGCTTTTAAAAAAACCTTTGACTCTCAAACTACTTACACCCGAATGAGTCATTTGTCGGCCTTAATTGCTGCTGCTGATATTTTCTCGGGTAGTGGGGAGCACTTTGAAAAGAGATACAAGTAGATACACAGGGACTAACTTTCAGAGACATGGAGCCCCCCCCTTTTTTTAAAATATTTTTTTATTTCTTTTCAGCGTAACAGAATTCATAGTTTTACACCACACCCAGTGCTCCCCCTTTTTGATGTATTTATAACACAGCCATTAGTGTGTATGTTGGTTTCAAACCCGACCGTTATGAAAAACAGGAACTGTAAGAAATGTAAATGGACTCAGCAAACTAAACTTTTTCTTCCAATCAGTAGTGCTTCTACAATTTCATCCCGAGTACTCAGCACAAGGAATGGCTATTTATTTTCCTAAATAAAAATAATGGAAAAAATGATTGGAGGCGAAATTAGATTCCTCCAGGCAACTCTTTGTAAAAGAAGGGTAATTGAAAGGGAGAAGCCAGGTGTCTGGCCTCCTGCGGGCAATGCAAATGAAACTCACTTGTTTATTTATTTATTTATTTATTTATTTATATTTTTTCCTGGATGACTTTTAGTTAACTGAGAGCTGCCTTTCATGTAGTTCCTGGATGGCAAGGGTGGGGGGAGGGGCAAGTTCTAGAGCCTTCTGTTGAGGACAAGCCTTGACTTCCAGGGGCAACTTCCTTTCTTCCCACAGATTCATGCTAATTTATCACGGTTCTCTGTACTTTTGACTTAAAACATTTAAGCTTTGCTGCTTGAAAGGCTTCTAGAATCATTGACCTAAGGTTGCAATGGGGCTGTTCAAAGCCCTAGCTGACCCGTGGAGTTACTTTCTTTGGCCTGCATAATATTTAAAAAAATTTCTAAATAGTTGCCAGTTTTTTCTTAATTAGGAGAGTTCACATTAAACTCAGATTTCAAGCTCTTAAAAAGATAGAGGGTCATGACCCGTATTCCTGCCTGATTACAATGAAGAGCCAAGTACTTACTGCTCCCTTTATACAGGAAATTTATTCCATGTCTCAATTTCCTCTGAAAAAACAGAGATAATAATTATGCTTGTCTCATAGAATTGTGATGAGTAAAGAAGCTGATAAATTTAAAACACTTAGTGCCTGGCATATAGTAAGTGTCAGAGTCTCCACTCAGCTCAATTTATTTAAACTCCTAATTCAGGCCCTTATATTCATTTGCATTTGTGACCCTTGCTATAAGCCACGAAAAAGATAATAGACCTAGAACTTTCTGGAAAGCAAAGAAGTTGGAGGGGGCTGGCACCTTCCTGCCAAAAATTGCTGACCTAAGGGAATTTAAGGTCCGAGGCAGACCAAGACTCATCCACTGAGGAAAAGAAATAAAGAGGCTAAATCTGGAATGCGTTATAGACTTCAGAGCACTTTGTTTTTTCATTATTGTAGTATAAGTTTGAATCTTGGGGATTTCCCCTTCTATTTATTCTCTATCTCCTCTGGACTGGGAATAGTAAAAATCCTTAGAAAATCTCAAACAATTTTGGATGTGTTTAAGAGGAAGTAAATAAAAGGTTCAAGACAAGACCGTGCCCCTGAAAAGTCCCCCAATAAGACCTAGTAATACCATTAACCATGGGCAAGTAGTTTGGGCCCAAGCAACTTGCCAGGGAGACAGGCCGGGGGAAGAGGTATGTGCCAACAGGGTAGTAGTGCCTCATCCCCAAGGACTGATCCATCTTCCTGTGCTGGGTAGTTTCCATTCTCTTCCCTTATCCTGTCTCCACGCAGCTCTACCACCTGGGAGGCTGAACCATAGGGACCTGCATTGGGCTTTCTTGGCTTCCAGTGCCCAGTTGGATTCAGCTAATGAGGGGCTTCAGCAGGAAGTCAGAGAGAGGGGACATATGAGGTCTTATGCTCCCTTTCTTTTAGTTATGGCAACCAGTTGTGTTTCCTCACGTATGTCCCATGGTGGCTCCTGACACGTGGCCCTCTCCAAACAGTTATTCTCTTTTAGTTCCAGGAACAGCTCTCCCCGCTTTGCCTCTTCAGGCAGGTCAAGGGATGATGACAAAGAGCCCCCATGTTGCCAGCCCAAGTATAGAACATCATTCTTCATTGGTTTCCCCAAAGCCTGGGGCACCATTGACATAATCCCTTTGTTAAACTCTTAATTGTTCCAGTGCGAATGTGGCATTGGTTTCCTACCAGAATGCTGACTGAAAAACTTGTCTGCTTTGAAATTCCCATTGCCACTTACATCTTGCATGCATTTGAGAACAGTCCTTTCAAACTTTTCTGAACCAAATCCTTATGGGTAAGTTATTGGGTTGGAGTGCATCATTGTGTGGTAGGCAATGCTTAGTCAGTTGTACTGATGTTCACATGTGGGCAGTTCTGATAGTCTATACACAGTCCCAGCAAGGAAGTTGATGCCCTTAATCCCAGCCCTGAAATAAACCACTGCACGTAGCAGATTTTAAATTTCATTCATTCACTCATTCGTTCATTCTTCCATCCATCCAATCATTCCATTCATTCATCGTTCTTCAGTCAGTAAACATTTGTAATGGCCCTACTATGTTCCAGGCACTGTGCTGGGAATTGAGTAAAATATGTTCCATGCCCTGGAGAGGATTATGATGGTGGGTGGTAGGAGAAGAGGGCCAGGCAAGTAAGCCAAAGAAATAGTATGTTTAGATGCTGCTACAACAGAAGTATGACATACAGTGAGAGGGGTAGTCTGTCCTCTTTGAAGAAGGGTGGTCTGAAGTTAGACCACTTCCTTTGCAAAGGAAATGACACTCTGGGTGTTGAAAGATGAGCTGACCTTTGCCAAGCAAAATAGGTGGCAAAAGGAAAAGTCAGCAACATTGGAAGTCCTGGTGTTTTTGGTGAAATAAATATCAACTATTCTCAATAACTAGAACAGTATTTATATTATTTGACTCTACACTAGATTCCTGTGAGATTGGGAGCATTATCAAATACGCATAGCTCAGTTCTATCCCAGACACTGTGATCTCATTGGTCTGGACTAAGGCTGGGCCATCAGGATTTTTTACATCTCCCCAGGTGATTGTAAAGTGAAGCCAGGTTCAAGAACCACTGACCAAAAGCACAGTGATGAGTAAAACAGGAATCAGGTGGGGGAGTGGAGGTTAGGCAGGGGTCCTCACAGAGAAAGATCTGTACCCTTCTCAGGAAAAGTCAATGGAAATAGTTTTGTTTTCTGGTGGTGATTTCCAACATCTTCTGATTTTACCCTTCCTTTACTGCATCTGCCTCAAGGCTCTCTTGGCTTCTCCTACAGTGTAGACAAAAGCATTAGAAATGCTTTTTTTAATGCAGTTATCTAGATGGCTAGAAGTCAGAATGGCTACGCTGTGGATGCCGCCCCTGACTAAAGGTGAGCTCTTAAACAGATTATTTTCTATGCTGTTCCGTCACCTGCAAAACGGAGATAAATATGTGGTAATTCACAGGATGCTGGGAGAGAGAATGTGGTAGGGCAGTCAGTGCCCGGCACACTGTAAGCTCTCAGGAATAGTCATGCTGTTATTATTATCCGAACCTGGTACTTAAAGGGAAGCTGGGGAATTGTTGGGCACACACACGCAAATATACACTTCCGCAGAACAGTGGCACTCAAATTTGTTTGCTCTTGTAGCCACTGGCCTCCAAAGATGACCCCTTCTGACTCTAGGGTGTGGCAGAAGCAGTACTATAGGACTCCCGAGGCTCCATCAAAAGAAGTCCTGCAGCTTCCTCTTGCGGCTTTTGGCATCTCAGTCCAAGTTCAGCTCCCCTGAAATGTCCATACTGTGAAGATGTCCACATTCGCCACCGAAAAGGCGGCATGGGGAGACAGAGATGTCCAGCCAGCCTCTCCTTCTTCCAGCCAGCGGGGTGAGGTGCCAGACATGCGCTGGAGGAAGCCATCTTGGACATCTGGTGCAGTTGAGCCTTCCAATGACTCCAGCCTTAATGTCCATATTTGACTGTGACCCTGCGAGAGTCCCCAGACAAGAACTTCCCCTCTGAGACTGACCAACAGACTGGACCATCAAAAAACATTGTTTTAAATCATTAAGTTTTGGAGTAGTTAATTGTGCATCGACAGGTAACCAGAATATAACAAAAACAGGTCTCTTCACTCAGCATTTGGTACAGAGGTCATCTTACTCTGAAGTAAATCGCTAAGGAGCCCTCAAGTCAAGTCTCAGGGGCATTGAACTTCTTAGATGGTGACTGTCTTCCCTCAGAATAAACATTTCAAGAGTCCCAGGTGGAAGCTGCAAAACTCTGACCTTCTACTACACTCTTTTTTTTTTTCTTTTCATATTTTTATTTAAATTCTCATCAGTTATCATACAGGGCAATATTGGTTTCAGGAGTAGAATTCAGTGATTCATCACTTACAAGCAAGCCCCAGTGCTCATCATAACAAGTGTCCTCCTAGTTCACATGACCCCAGCTACATTCTATAGTCAGAAGTGAATCACGGGGTTGGCCCATATTCACCGGGAGGGGACGACTTCAGGGTTTGCATACGGAGGCCTGGTTCATTGGGGGCCATCTTTGGAGACCAGAGCAGATGAAGGCAGAGTGCCACGGCCCCTCTGTGTAAGGCTAGCTTTTTAACTGGCTGTCCAATTATTACATCTTGCAGTCAAATTATTTTATCCATTCTGTTCCTTGAATTCTGTTCACAGAAGGACACTGAGAGCTGCCAACTCAGTTGACTAAAGAACAAACCGAATAATCTGTTGGCAACTTGCCAGGCCTGAAGGACCCTCAACCATGGATATCCCTCAGTTTCTCTGCACTGTAGCCAATTATGATCCTGCCTTCGATTCTGATTAATATTAAGGACAACTAGATATTCATCAGTATAGCAGACCATTATTATTTCTTCTATCATTATTTTTAAAGAAAAAGTAAGGTCTTGAAAGAGAAAATAAGTATTTGCCTCTGTTTTTGTTTTGCCTTGTGGAACTGGGTGATGGTGTGTTTTGTAATTGCGTTAATTAAGTTATACAAATATAATGAAATCCGTGCTTATCAAAACTTTAATGCAGAGACATTCACATTCTGGCTAACCTTGCCTATTTTCCTGGCTTAAGATTATTCCCACCATACCCACCATACCCATACATTTTAACATTGGTGTAATAATTACTGTATTTTCTTTAGTCTAACACACACATTTCTTTCTTTAAAAAATTGATTGCCTTTATTTTTTAGAGCAGTTTAAGTTTATAGTAATACAGAAAGTATTTTGAGCAGAATGAGTTCCCCTAGATCTTTTCTCCTCCACCTCTCAACACACACACACACACACACACAGAGTAGTCCCTGTTAGTAACATCTTGTGTTGGTATGGTACATTTGTTACCACTGATGAACCAATATTGATACCTTATTATTAACTGAAGTGCATAAAAGAAGATTCTCTCTTCTTGTTATACATTCTTTGGGTTTTGACAACTATATCATTATTTGATTATTTGACAACTACGTCATTAAGTATCCACCATTACAGTACCATACCAAATAGTTTTACTGCCCTGGAAATTCATGCTCAGTCTTGTGTATCTGTTTTTCATTTTAATGTCTCAGAAATGGGGATATCCAAGTACCACTGATAGCTATAAATGAATGCAATATGTGATTTCCTTCCATCCTTCTTTCCTTCTTCCTTTCCTCCTCCCATTCTTCCTTTCTTCTTCCTTCTTGCACTTGAGAAACTGATGTTAAACTGACAGCACATTTTGCAAGTGATGGAATCCTAGTATTAAGGAAATGCGGTAGTAAAAAAGGATTTGATTGAAGCCTGATATATCTTCCCTTCTCCTCTGTTGCATGTGGCTGAGAATACCGAATGGGACCCATTCCATTCTCCTTTCCAGCCGGAAAAGTGGGTGAGGTTTCTTGAGGTAGCAGAAACTTTGTCTCCCTCCAGCTCCCCTGAGCACACATCGTGTTCTTCCCTGCAAATGGAGCCCGGTTTTGTGTTCTGAGGCATGGCAGGTTTCCTGTTTTCTTCTGCAGATCTACCTCCCCCATCTTTCTTCACTCTGCTCTTTGCCGCCAGGGGCTGACCTGTTTGGACTGCATCAACAATCTCCTCTTGCTCCCTTTTGGTTCCCCCTATGTTGTATCCATAAGGAACCCAACAGTAGGACAGAGGGAGGGAGAGGGGTGGTTTTGTATGGATCTTGATCTGAATGAAACATTTTTTTTAAAGATTTTTTTCATTTATTTGACAGACAGAGATTACAAGTAGGCAGAGAAGCAGGCAGAGAGGAAGGGAAGCAGGCTCCCTGCTGAGCAGAGAGCCTGATGTGGAGCTCGATCCCAGAACCCTGGGATCATGACCTGAGCTGAAGGCAAAGGCTTTAACCCACTGAGCCACCCAGGCACCCCTGAATGAAACAATTTTGGAAAAAAAAATTTCATGACAAAACAGAAAAAAAGAAGAAGAAGAAGAAGAAGAAGAAGAAGAAGAAGAAGAAGAAGAAGAAGACAACCCTCCAAAAACAACAAAAAAAAAAAAGAAAAGAAAAGAAACATTTGAAACAGTTTGGGAAAATTGAATATAGACTCAGTGTTAGATGATAGAAATAAACCATAATCAATTTTTTGTATGATAACTACCTCTGGTTACTTTTAAAGAAATTGTTCCTATCTTCTAGCAATACATATATATTTACAGATGAAAATTATATGACTATGGGATTTACTTTAAAATAACCCAGGAAAAAAATGGGCAGTGGATAAATGAAACCCATGAAATGGCAATGCTGAAGCTTGGTGGTGGGTACAAGGGGGAGAAGTTCTGCTCTGGGGGCTGATTGCTACCTACCCCTCTGATTACGTTTGGTAGATAGGCCTCAGGTTGTCAAAACAAAAAGTCTTGCTTTTTTCTTAGCAAGGAAAATACTCACAGTGGGTAGTATCACCCAGAAGAGTGGTTTGTATTTAGAAGGCCCTCAGGTGAATAGGCCACTGGGGTCTCCAAGGGGTGCAGCCCACCTTCTGTCCAGTCCTCCCTGTACTAGCCAATGGTTAATGTTTTCCAGTTTATGTGTGTGTATGTGTGTGTGTGTGTGTATACGTGCACATATATTGAAGGAGGGGAAGGATTAGACCTAAGGGAGAGACCACATTCTCATGGTCTAGAGTTCAATAAGTTCAATAAGTCAGCCATCATCTACTTGGTATTCCTACAGACTACTCATTTCTTCAGCAGAGCCATTCAGGATGCCTCCTCTCATATCATAGTCTGCTGTTCAATTGAGAAAAATCTAAAACAGCGCCTCCTGCCCAGTATTCTTATCATGGGGTGTTCCCTGTGGCAAGCTGCAAGCTCTCAGAGACTCCCTTTCAGAAGGATATAAGCTCAGCCTGGGTGGCCAAGTGTCAAGGAGTTTATCCATCCGTCTGAATCTGTCTTCTATCCCTAATGGTTCATGATCTATAGTAAGTTTTTTGGAAAGTCTTTAGGTAAAAGGAACTATGTTCTCACCTTAATGTTATCAAATAATGACGCTGTGCTTCAGAAGAGTCAGCCGTAGCTCGTACCCTATAAAACGTTTATCAAAGAAGGTCAAGAATATCATGGTTTTAACTGAAGAGGCAGAAATGCCAAGGAGGCAAGTGTAAATGACCTGCTCGGGTAAGAAAGTAAATACATCAAGAGTAGAGGAACCTAGTGGGAGGGTAGAGAATTCTGAAAATTATGGCTGAGAAATATGTTTAGTAATTAAATCAACACTCAGTCAACCTACCTAATTATCATGACATTTAGGGGGTGCCTCATACTCAGAACTGTTCAGAAAGCAAATTGTATATTTTGTAAATCCCTCTCCAAATTAATAGTGGAATTGGATAACTGAAAGCTCATCTGATCCAATGAAGGGGAAACTGAGGAGGTGAAGTGACAAAGTCACAGAGTTAATTAGAGTCAGGACACAAATTAGGATCCAGATCTTTGAACTCCTGATTACTTTGTTACTATTTTGTTTTGTTTCTCAAACAGATTAAGACACAGGAAGAGCCAGGAGCACACAACCTACAGAACCTCAAAGTTCTACAAAGCCAGTAAAGCTCATTCCTTAGCTAGAGTTCTGAGTTCCATTTTTAATTTCACTGTTATCTTTAAGTACCTTCTACATTCAAATGAGTTCAATAGAATCAGATTTTCTATCAGGGAAGAGGTTTTCCCTGGAGTAGACAGTAGTCACAACCAGTTCCCCATGGGAAAGACAGTGGTGGCCATGGTGGGGAATGGGAAAGGTAGAGAGCTGAAATTCTCAGCTAGTACGTTACAGGCCCAAAGATCTAGTGTCAGAGCAATGACTGTCTCAGGCTCAGTGCCACCTGGGCAGACTCAGGCATCAGGAGGAATTCTCTCGTGTTCTTTAACCTATGAAACATTTTTGCCCAGAGTCAGGTGCCCCAAATCTTCCTTCTGGCTTCTTTTCCTTTGGCTTTTCTCTGTGCTTCTCCAGCACAGGGTTTGCGGAGGGTGCGATCACACAAAATCACAAAACCACGAAGAACAATGCATCTCTTGCTAATCCCAGAGCTGGTGTATTTTTACAATTTGGGATAGGATCATTGGATTAAGGACTATGTCCCTGCTAGCCTCTAAGCTCCTCAGGAGCCTGACCCACGTCAATTTCCACTCACTGCTGCTCATAGAATTCAGCCAAATGTGGGCACAGAGTAGGCTCTCAGTAAGCAAATACCAAGAGAATGAGTGGCCTCACCTTTCCAGAGCAGAAATAAATCACCACAGAGAACTTCCTCACCTTCCCATTGTCAGCTGCCAAATGTATCCTAATCTCTTCGCAGCTTTTGTGCCTCTCCTCCTGTTATCCTAGAAGAGGCATCGGTCCTCGCTCCGATTAATCCTTGTACTCTATTCCAGGTTATAGCCTTTTCTACATTCCCACAAGTCTTACTCTTGACTATTCCTAATCTTATCTGTGTCTTTAAACTTTCCGAACTTATTGGCTCCTTCCCATTAGAATGTAAAGACACTCAAGGCCCTATCACTTTTTAAAGATTATTTATTTATTTATTTGACAGAGAGAGAGAGAGATCACAAGTAGGCAGAGAGGCAGGCGGGGGTGGGGGGAGCAGGCTCCCTGCTGAGCAGAGCCCAATGTGGGGCTCAATCCCAGGACCCTGGGATCATGATCTGAGCCAAAGGCAGAGGCTTAACCCACTGAGCCACCCAGGTGCCCCATGGCCCTATCGCTTTTTAAAGAAACATGTTCCTATGGCCACACTTCCCCACTCACCTTTTTGCTGGTAAACTTGTTGAGAACTGTCCACACTCTTTGTTTCCTCTTCTTCACCACTTACTACCACTCTTCAGGCTCCCAGCACTTCACTGGACATTGTTTTTGCCAAGATTATCAATGACCTCCTTATCACCAAACCCAATGGTGACTTTCAAGTACTTCTATTACTTTATCTCTCCACAGTATTTGGCAGTATTGATGATACTTACTGAAAAATGGTTCCTTTACCTTACAGAAAACCACACCCACCTGTGTACCCCTCTCCCTTACTTACTTCTCAGCCTCTTTTGTACGTTCATTCACTTAATAGTTATTTACTGACCACTTACTATGTGCCGGGCAATGTCCTAGATGCTGAGGATGGAGTGGTGAATGAGACATGGAGTTGGGGAGTGAGGACAAATAAGTAATAAATAAACTAATAAGGTGACATGAAAAAATAAAGGCAGAGTTGGCCCGTAGCTTCTCCCAAGGCTTAACTTCTGCTTATGCAGTGAACTTGACCATCTTTCTTGTGCCTTCCTACTTCTCTATTTGGGAAAAATTATTAGGAAAAGATGACAAGGATGAGAATGGAGTGGCAGCTAGCCTTCTGCATTTTCACTACTCGGAATAGTGAGGAATAATAGGTGTCAATCAAGGGAATATCGCCACACTTGCACCATCCTGACAAAGCTCCCTTCAAGATGTGTGAATGACCAATCATGGGCAAATCAACAGCTTGAAGATGAAGGTTTACTGCCAGAGGCTGAAGTTGAGAATGGGTGTGCACATCAGGAGAGGTTGAACTGGGTTTTCTCTCCCACATCAGAAAACTTCTCTGGGGAAGTTATCCCTCCCCTGAGAGGACCCCACAAAAACTTACACTGTGGTCATATAAGAATGACTCAGTCTCCTCAAACATATCTCGCACCTACAAGATTCTAATAGGTGGGAATAAAGTAGTTCGTAACCCAGATCAAGACACTCCCCAGAGCCAGGCCAGGACTGGTCACAGACCACAGCCCTCAGTTACTTCTA
>PISX010031164.1:0-17763 GCA_004024625.1 Mellivora capensis
TATCATGCTTAGTGAAATAAGTCAATCAGAGAAAGACAACTATCATATGATATCCCTGATATGAGGAAGTGGAGATGCAACATGGGGTACTAGGGGGGCAGAAAAAGAAGAAAAGAAACAAGATGGGATTGGGAGGGAGACAAACCATAAGTGACTCTTAATCTCACAAAACAAACTGAGGGTTGCTGGGGGGAGGGGGCCGGGAAAGGTGGATGGGGTAATGGACATTGGGGAGGGTATGTGCTACGGTTAGTGCTGTGAAGTGTGTAAACCTGGCGATTCACAGACATGTACCCCTGGGGATATTTGTTTATAAAAAATAAAAATTAAAAAAAAGAAAAGAACCAGAAATGCATTGGAGGAATCTGGTAGTTCAAATCTTTATGGTTTTTCATGGGTGAGTCCTGTTGGAGGAGGTGGGGGGCTGAATAGAGAGATGAGAATAGAGTTCTGCTAGCTGGAATAGTGGAGTACCCACGTACAAGGTCAAGTCCATGTCCTCCTTTTGGTTCCATTTATTTGGAGTGGTAGTATGTCAGATCACCCCCTACCAAAACCTCTTCCCTCTGCTGTGACATTCCCCTTATGACTTTGCCCCTTCTGATCAAGATTTGCCTTGATAAACGAAATAAGTCAGTCAGAGAAAGACAGGTGCTATACGATTTCACTCATTTGTGGAAACTATGATATAAAACATATGAGCAAAGAGAAGGAACAAGAGGCAAACTAAGAAACAGACTTCACTAGAGGACAACCTGCTGGTAATCAGAAAGGAGGTGTTTGTGTGGGTTGGGTTCAACAGGTGATGGGGATTAAGTCGTATTCTTGTGACAAGTGCCAGGTGTTGCACGGAGGTACTGAATCATAATTATACACCTGAAATGAATAGAACAGTGTGTGTGAGTTAATTATAATATAAATTAAAACTTCAGAAAAGTTTCCTTGGAGGACTTTCAAATCAACAGGTTCTTTGTATTTAGTGGTTTTGTGTTTCAGTGCCAGCAAAGCTTTTTCTGGTTGGCATAACCCATTTTGGTTGAATGTGCTTGACAGTTGTAAACTACTCAAGTGATCCTTGAGGAACAGAGAGGGTTAAAAGGAAGAAACTCTCACCCGCTACCCGTGTGAAGGCTGTATCTCCTCAAGATTGAAACCAGTGAGCCAGCATCACCTCACTGGGGACAGTGTTAATACAAAGGATTTGAGAAACAGCAAGTACAGAAGCAAAGTAAGGGGACAATTCCAAACCATTGTTGTTTCTAAACCAGGACCCTACGTATGAAAGGAGCCACTGAAAATATTTATTGGCACTTGTTTGGACTGAAGGAGGAAGGGTTTCTCCCTCTGAAGGACAACTCAGAATACTGTATGCCTCCTGGGAGTCTCCTCCACAAGTGGCTATGAGCAAAATAGTTAAATACTGTGGGAGTGCACTGAGTGAAATCAGGGAGCACGTTTGGGGACATAGAGTGCACTGAAAAACGTGAAGCTTTCATTACAGAACTTGTTGTAAGAATAGGAATACTTCCAGGACATTTCCAAACAGCATTGTTCTTTCAAAAGAACTGTTTAGAACTCTTGTGTTATCAAAAGCGGTCTGTTATGTTGTAAATTCAGAAACCATGCACTTGGCTTAGAATCAGGATTCAGTTAATAGTAGAGGTAAAGGAATGACTTTTGAATTCTGAACCTTCTTAATATCTAGAAATGCTCACAAGATCAAAATGAGTGTTTTCTGGAAAGGTCATAATCCAAAGAAGTTTCCTCCTTTTGCAAGAGACTCAGAGATGCAGAAAATGGCATGTTCTTTGCACAGGAGATGGCGAAGGATCAATAGTATGGAGAGGAATGCAGGCCTGGTCTGGACATGTGGGGAAAGCTGTCTCCCCAGATGTTTTGTATTTCAGTTGGTGCAGTATTAACCTTCTTGTGACCAGATGATGTACAGGTCGTGTCAGGATTTGGTTCTTCCTTTAAAGGTGTCCCATGGACCCAAGCGTCCATTCCCTGGGGTTTGGCAGTGCAAGGTTTGGTTAGAAGTCTTGGAGAGGGGCCTCTCAGGGGAGGTTGGAGAGAATCTTTGTGGAGGTCTTTCCCAACACAATCTCCAGGTTGCAAGGTGTGATGGTCAAGGTAAGTGTCCCCTGGGAGTGCACTGTGAAAAAGTCTGCTCTACTGCAGCGTGGTTAAGTTGAATAGAGGCAACTCAATCTTTGCTTTATTGAAGTACATCGCCTTTTCCCAACTGTGGATCCAGAGAGGCAGTGGTTGAATGCATGGTGTCCAGTGACTATCTCCCAGGGGGAGAGACTGATTTCCACCAAAGGGTGGACATGAGATTTAGGAGTGATGGTAATCCCTTGTCTCTGTAGATTTTGCTAATTGAGTCCCCAGTAGTGCAGTCATTGTGTGCGACTAACTTTGAAGATAGAGGACAGTAACATACAGTGAAAATGTTGTAAAACTAGCGAAACATCGCAAATCGGTGAAATGCCTGCATGGTAGAATGGGTTTTCTGGTCACTGTGTATACTTCAAGTGGGTTTCCCTGGGAGGGGTAATTTTTTTCTAACAGGATTTTAGCCACAGAAGAGTCATTTTGTCCAGTGAGAAGATATAGGCACATTGACTAAAACCTACTTATATCCATGAGATGAGGAAATTGCATGAAATCCAGTTGCCAAATGTCAAATGGTGCACTGAGTGGTTTAAAATGCCCAGGGGAGGTATGGACTTGTTTCCCAGGATTGTATTTTGGACAAGTGGGAAAAGCAAGGTACACCATTTTGCAGTATTTTTAACATTTCCCTCTCGATAGTGGTTCATGTACTCTCACAAGTTTTCAGCAGAGCAATGGTTTAATGCTGGTACAGAGGTCAGGAGTGGGAATTTTAGAATGTTGGGCAGGGCCAGATTGTTCTTTGCTCCAAGCCAGAATTGTCTCTTTTTATCCAGGTGTCATTAGATTTGCAACCTTGTTTCTACTTTTCTGGGCCCCATTGTGGGGCATGTCTGGTCAATTTTTCTGAGTTCAGTTGGTAGGACATCCCTCCTAAACATGACATAGATCTGGATATCGGTCTCCTTTTGAGAAGGTTTTTTTGACAGAAATATCAGGGAGGTGATTTCCTTTGACCTCCAGGCAGTCAAATGCAGAATATCCCTGGGACCTTAATAATAGCCAGATCTGCAGGCAAACGTATGGCATCTGATGAGTTTTGGACATGGGAACCATTTTTCATCTCATCCCCCTTCCCTACAAAGGATACCTCTTTTTTTCCATAATATTCCAGAACTATGAGCGAGCTATCTAAAGCACATACCGAGTATCCACATGCATGTTTGTGGTGGTGCCATCAGCTAATGTAGAAGCTGGAGTAAGGGCATGTAACTCATCCTGCTGGCCTAAAGCAGCCAGAGGGAAAGGTGCTGCCTCAGTGTCTTCAAAGGGAGTTGCAATAGCATGCCTGCCATGTTTATCATTTTCCTCCTTTAAATAAAAACCACCAGGAAAGCAAGAAAAGTCTGCATTGGTTAGAGAAGTTTGCTGAAAGTCGTCACAGGGAGTCAACAAGTGATCTCTCAGTGTGAAGCGGCTGTGAGGGGTTTCATATGTGAAGGAGGGGAGAAGGGTGGCAGGGTTGAGGCTGTTGGAACCAGAAAGAGTCATGTTGGAGTGGTAAACGGGAGGATTTCACAGGAGGTGAGGTGACCGGCTGGAAAATGCTGAGTGTGAGGAGAATCCAGAAGGGCTTCTACTAATGGGGCATGGGGATCGTTAAAGGGGCTGCTGTGGTGAGTTCTTCAGTGGCCTCATCCCAGAGGCAGGGGCAGGAATGGCTCTGATGTAGGGGGCATATCCCCCAGCCACAGCATCTAACTGTTGACTCTAATAGCCTGTGGGATGATGGTGGTCCCTGTGTTTTGAGGTGAGCACTCCAAGGGCATTCCCTTCCCTGTCATATATAGAGAGGAAAAAGCGATGTTGATAATGAGGCAGTCCAGGGGAAGGGGCTGTCGTTAGACTTCTGTTTCAGGTTTCAAAGGCTGTGTCATCCCCTCTTTCTCATTAATAGAGTTAGGTTTGTCAGTTTTCAGTAAAGCGTGTAGTGGCTGAGAAGTTTGGAATCCACTGTTGACAGTAGCCAGCCAGTCTAGGAAAGCCTGGGTTTAGGCACTTCGTTTTAGGTTGTGAGAAATTGAGGATGCCTTGAGTGTACTTGGATCCAGATGTCGCCCTTGCTCTGAGATCAGGTGACCTAAATACCTAACGTGAGTTTGAGCAAACTGCAGTTTTTCTTTGGAGACTTTATGTCCCTTTTAAGGCCACAGGTTTTCCCAGGTGGATGCTGTCTTCTGTCAGGAGGGAAACAGAGATGCCAGTCATTTACATATTGTAACAAAGGAGATCCCACAGCACACTTCCTGTCATGTGGTGGGCAAAATGGGCCAAGGGAAGAGGGAGATATAGGCCTCCAGTAATGAAATGGGTAAGTCACAGGAATATAAAGCAGAGAGTAAGGAATACAGTCAGTAATCATAGTGATGTAATGGGATAGATGGTAGATATACTTGTGGCCATGGCATAACATTTAAATATTTAACTTATAAAATCACTAGTTGGGAGCCTGAAACTAATGTCACATTGGGTGTCAACAGTAGTAAGAAATACAAAAAGAGGAAACTTGGAAGTGGGTGGTCTGTTTAGATCCACAGAAGACTTAACTCCAAAGGGGCCGATTTGAACGGTTTGTGGAAAGGAGGGAGCAGAGGGAGCTTCAGAGGAAAAGGAAGAGTTAGCAAAAGGATAAGAGGGTGGGATCAGAGGAGATGAGAGGGTGCAGAGAGAGCAGAGGGAGATGGTGCCAGATGGGGCCTGATGGTGTGGCCTGAGCACAAGGTTGTTGCCTCCCCTGTGTAGACAAAGAAGGTGAGGGAGGGGAAGAAGAGGACTGAGAAGCTGTTTTGTCTCTCTAGTTGTATGATTACTTCATTTAGTTTATAAATTGTATATAGAGAGATGCATTTTTCAATTCTTGATAGCATTTGGAAGCTTCAAAATACTGATTGAAATAGGCATCCCATTTTAGAGCCATGGTTGTCCAATTCAGGTAGGGGAAAATTAAGTTTGGGATGATCAAAACTTCCCCATCATAGCCACTGAAGTTCCACATTATTTCTGTTTAAGTCAGACCATTTATTTGTAAATGTGCATGCAGAGGGACCATTTTTAATTTTTTAAAAAACTTGTTTTTATTAACATATAATATATAATTTGCCCCAGGCGTATAGGTCTGTGAATCATCAGGCTCACACACTTCACAGCACTCACCATTGCCCATACCCTCCTCAGTGTCTATAACCCAACCACCCTTTCCCTATCTCCCCCCACCCCCCAGCAACCCTCAGTTTGTTTGGTGAGATTAAGAGTCTCTTACGGTTTGTCTCCCTCCCTATCCCATCTTGTTTCATTGTTTTCTTCCCTACCCCCCAGACCCCCTGCCCTGCCTCTCAAATTCCTCATATCAGAGAGATCATATAATTGTCTTTCTCTGACTGACTTATTTCGCTCAGCATTATACCCTCTAGTTCCATCCACATCATTGCAAATGGCAAGATTTCATTTCCTTTCATGGCTCCATAGTATTCCATTGTGTATATATACTGCTTTTTATCCATTCATCTGTTGATGGACATCTAGGTTCTCTCCATAGTTTGGCTATTGTGGACATTGCTGCTATAAACATTCGGGTGCACGTGCCCCTTCAGATCACTACATTTGTATCTTTGGGTAAATACCCAGTAGTGAGATTGCTGGGTCATAGAGTAGCCCTATTTTCAACTTTTGAGGAACCTCCATGCTGTTTTCCAGAATGGGTGCATCAGCTTGCATTCCCAGCAACAGTGTAGGAGGGTTCCCCTTTCTCCACATCCTAGCCAACATCCATCATGCCCTCACTTGTTAATTTTAGCCATTCTGACTGGTGTGAGATGGTATCTCATTGTTGTTTTGATTTGTATTTCCCTGATGCTGAATGATGTGGAGCAATTTTTCATGTGTCTGTTGGCCATCTGGATGTCTTTGAAGAAAGGTCTGTTCTTGTCTTCTGCCCATTTTTTTGATTGGATTATTTGCTTTTTGAGTGTTGAGCTTGATAAGTTCTTTATAGATTTTGGATACTAGCCCTTTATCTCTTATGTCATTTGAGAATATCTTCTCCCATTCTGTCGGTTGTCTTTGGTTTTGTTGACTGTTTCCTTTCCTGTCCAAAAGCTTTTGATCTTGTTGAAGTCCAATAGTTCATTTTTGCCCTTGCTTCCCTTGCCTTTGGTGATGTTTCTAGGAAGAAGTTGCTGTGGCTGTGGTCGAAGACAGTGCTGCCCGTGTTATCCTTAATGATTGTGATGGGTTCCTGTCTCACACTGAGGTCTTTCATCCATTTTGAGTCTGTTTTCATGTGTGGTGTAAGGAAATGGTCCAGTTTCGTTTTTCTGTATGTGGCTGTCCAATTTTCTCAACACCATTTGTTGAAGAGACTATCTTTATCCCATTGGACTTTATATCCTTTGTTGAGGATTAGTTGACCATAAGAGTTGAGGGTCTAGTTCTAGGCTCTCTCTTCTGTTCTATTGATCTTATGTGTCTGTTTTTGTGCCAGTACCATACTGTCTTGATGATGACAGCTTTGTAATAGAGCTTGAAGTCTGGAATTGTGATGCCACCAAGTTTAGTTTTCTTTTTCACCATTCCTCTGGCTATTCGGAGTCTTTTCTGGTTCCATATAAATTTTAGGATTATTTGTTCCATTTCTTTGAAAAAAAATGGATGGTATTTTGATAGGGATTGGATTAAATGTGTAGATTGCTTTGGATAGCATAGACTTTTTCACAATATTTGTTCTTCCGATCCATGAGCATGTAATGTCTTTCCATTTCTTTGTGTCTTCCTTAAGTTCTTTCATGAGTACTTTATAGTTTTCTGAGTATAGGTCTTTTGTTTCTTTGGTTAGGTTTATTCATAGGTATCCTATGGTTTTGGGCGCAATTGTAAATAGGATTGACTCCTTAATTTCTCTTTCTTTCTTTTTTTTTTTTTTGCTGTTGGTGTCTAGAAATGCAACTGATTTCTGAGCATTGATTTTATATCCTGACACTTGACTGAATTCCTGTATGAGTTCTAGCAGTTTTGGAGTGGTGTCTTTTGGGTTTTCCACATAAAGTGTCATATCATCTGCAAAGAGTGGGAGTTGGACTTCTTTCACTATTCAGATGCCTTTTTATTTTATTTTATTTTTTATTTTTTTTATATCATTTCTTTTCAGCGTAACAGAATTCATAGTTTTACAACACACCCAGTGCTCCATGCAATGCGTGCCCTCCATAATACCCACCACCTGGCTCCCCCAACCTACCCCCCCCCGCCCCTTCAAAACCCTCAGGTTGTTTTTCAGAGTCCATAGTCTCTCATGGTTCATTTCCCCCCTCAATTTCCCTCAACTCCCTTCTCCTCTCCATCTCCCCATGTCCTCCGTGTTATTTGTTATACTCCGCAAATAAGTGAAACCATATGATAATTGACTCTCTCTGCTTGACTTATTTCACTCAGCATAATCTCTTCTGGCATGGACGGGATTGGAAGAGATTATTCAGATGCCTTTTATCTCATTTTGTTGTCTGATTGTCGAGGCTAGGACTTCTAGTACTATGTTGAATAGCAGTGGTGATAGAGGACATCCTTGCTGTGTTCCTGACCTTTGAGGAAAATCTCTGTTTTTCCCCATTGAGAATGATATTTGCTGTGGGTTTTTTTTTCTTTCTTTCTTTGACAGAGAGAGATCACAAGTAGGCAGAGATGCAGGTGGGTGTGGGAGGGAAGCAGGCTCCGGCTGAGCAGAGAACCTAATGTGGGGCTGGATCCCAGGATCCTGAGATCATGACCTGAGCTGAAGGCAGAGGTTTAACCCACTGAACCACCCAGGTGCCCCTGCTGTGGGTTTTTAATAGATGGCTTTGGTGATATTGCAGGATGTACCCTCTATCCCTACACTGTGAAAAGTTTTGATCTAGAAAGGATGCTGTACTTTGTCCAAAGCTTTTTCAGAATCTATTGACAGTGGCATGTGGTTCTTGTTCTTTCTTTTATTAATGTATTGTATCACATTATTGATTTGCAGATGTTGAACCATCCTTTCAGCCCATGAATAAATCCCACTTGGTCGTGGTGAATAACGCTTTTAACGTACTGTTGGATCATATTGGTAGTATTTTGGTGAGAATTTTTGCATCTGTATTCATCAAGGATATTGGCCTGTAATTCTCCTATTTGACACGTTCTTTGGTTTGGAGATCAAGTTTGGTTTGCTGTTGGAAGTTTTCCTTCCATTTCTATGTTTTGGAACAGTTTCATGAGAATAGGTATTTATTCTTCTTTAAATGCTTGGTAGAATTCCCCTGGGAAGCCGTCTGGACGTGGGCTCTTGTTTTCTGGGAGATTTTTGATGACTGCTTCAATCTCCTGACTGGTTATGGGTCTGTTCAGGTGTTTTGTTTTTTTTTCCTGGTTCGGTTTTGTTAGTTTATACATCTCTAGGAATGCATTCATTTCTTCCAGATTGTCAGATTTGCTGGCGTATAGTTGCTCATAATATGTTCTTATGATTGTTTGTATTTTTTTGGTGTTGGTTGTGATCTCTCCTCCTCCATTCATGATTTTATTAATTTGGGTCCTTTCTCTTTTCTTTTTAATTATTCTGGCCAGGAGTTTATCAATCTTCTTAATTCTTTCAAAGAACCAGCTTCCAGTTTCATCGATTTCTTCTACTGTTCCTTGGTTTCTATTCCACTGATTTCTACTCTGATCTTTATGATTTGTCTTCTCCTGCTGGATTTAGGCTTTCTTTGCTGTTCTTTCTCCAGCTCCTTTAAGGTAGGGTTAGGCTGTGTATTTGAGACCTTTCATGGTTCTTGAGAAAGGCTTGTATCACTATATGTTATCCTCTCAGGGCTGCCTTTGCTCTGTCCCAAAGATTTTGAACAGTTGTGTTTTCATTTTCATTTGTTTCCATGAATTTGTTTCAGTTCGTCTTTAATTTCCTGGTTGACCCATTCATTCTTTAGTAGGATGCTCTTTAGCCTCCATGTATTTGAGTTCCTTCCAACTTTCCTCTTGTGACTGAGTTCTAGCTTCAGAGCACTGTGGTTTGAAAATATGCAGGGAATGATCCCAGTCTTTTGGTACCAGTGGAGACGTGATTTGTGACCCAGGATGTGGTCTATTCTGGAGAATGTTCCATGTGCGCTAGAGAAGAAAGTGTATTCTGTTGCTTTGGGATGGAATGTTCTGAATGTGTCTGTGATGTCCGTCTGGTCCAGTGTGTCATTTAAAGCCTTTATTTCCTTGTTAATCTTTTGCTTAGATGATCTGTCCATTTCAGTGAGGGGTTTGTTAAAGTCCCCCACTACTATTGTATTATTGTTGATGTGTTTCTTTGATTTTGTTTTTAATTGGTTTATATAATTGGCTGCTCCCATGTTAGGGGTATAGATATTTAAAATTGTTAGATCTTCTTGTTGGATAGACCCTTTACATATGATATTGTGTCCTTCTCATGTCTTCTGACAGTCTTTCGCTTAAAGTCGACTTGATCTGATGTAAGGATTGCCACCCCAGGTTTCTTTTGATGTCCATTAGCATGGTAAATTGTTTTCCATACCCTCACTTTAAATCTGGATGTGTCTTTGGGCCTAAAATGAGTGAACACATGTAGTAGCCAGTGTGGACTGCACAGCGTCCCCACACTTACTCTCAAGCTCCTGGCCTGACGGGAATGGCCTCACCCTCCCTGAGAGAACCCCAGTCTCTCCCCGAGAGAAGCCCAGTCTCCCTAAAGAAGACTCCCTGACAAGTCTTCTCGGCATGCTTAACCTCCTGTTTCTGCGTGGGCCTCATCCCTTCCAGAGCACAGAGAGCTGTCAGTTTGCCCAAGGCACATGCCCAATGACTGAGCCACCCAGTTCCCCCAACTTTTAACAGTTTTGAAGGACGAGGCCCACAAAACAATAAGATATCTTGGGCTGCTTATAGCAGCTATTTTAGGAATTAATAGCCATCAGACTGCATCAGACTGTACAAACCACTCAATTTGTGCAAAAATGGCACAAGAATGCTAGCAAAGCTTGGAACCAACAAACAGTCATAGATCAAAGATTAAATGAAAGAGTCTCTAACTTAGAATCAGCTGTGATATATATAGATGAACTTTAAAATATAAAGCTTAGGCTCCCTTTTGTGATTGGAATGTTCCTTACTTCGTTCTTACTCCCTACGCCTAAAGCAAATAAGAAATGTTGTAGAACAGGGCTTCCCGTCATATTACTATTCATTATGGCAATAATTTAACTTTGGATATTAAACAGCTTCAAGATAACTTCTCAAGGCATTACTCTCTCATCATTACAATCAGTTCCAGGAGTGAGTTTTGCATGAAAGGATTAATGATATTCTGTCTGATCTAAACCCTTTTGCTTGGATCAACAAACTGGTCTTGGCATCCCATGTGGAATGATTATTCTTTTTACTGCTATAATCTTTTTATGCTTAGTCTTCAGATGCATGTGAAAATTCCTCCAACAACTAATGGATCAAGAAGTTGCATGCAGAACTGACTCCTACTTCTACATAAACAAAAAGGGGGAAATGTAACCATCCCTGAGAATAATAAACTGCTTAAAATACAATGAATGAGAAACTGTACTGGTCATGCAAGCATGCTTAATGATGACCTTGAGAAAAACTCGTACTAGCAGCAGGCTTCTGGGGAAAGGATGATATAGGTCCTTAAAGCCAAGCAGCTGGGGATGCCCAGGCCACTCAGGGTAGGACACTGCCTGCTTCCCTTTTTTGTTGCCTCCACTGCCCCTGAGAAAGCCTGCTGTTAGAATAATCCCTTTAAGTGCACTTGCTCACCAACAAATTCCCTGCTCCTTGACCAGGCACACACTACTCTTCTTTTTGTTTACCTGTAAGACTTGTGATCAACATTTGGCTCACATTCCTTCTTGTTTACCACAAGACCTATGACTATTATATATACTTCTTCTCCTTTGTTGGTTGTTATCTTCTATCTCATAAATATAGTTCTTCTAGCTGTTGTCCCCTACTCCCTCTTACAGCTGAATTGATTGTGCCTCATTCTTCTCCTATGCACTGTTGGGAAGTGGCAGCAAAGACAGAAACACAGTGCAGGGGCACCGAAAGAGAGATGGACACCGAGATGCTCATATCCCTACACAGGGAAACAGGGACCCAGAGACAGAACAGAACTGACCGAGGCCTGAGAAGAAAGGGAGGGAGGGAGGATTTGGAGGGGCAAAAGAGTCTCCCAGTCTCCCTAGGAGATCCACTTTCTTCTCAGTTTGGTGTTCTTTCTACTCAACTACTTCCCTGATAGAGAAATGACATAAGAAAAACATATCTTTCTGGGAGGAATCTGTGCCAAAATTCTGGAAGGCCAGATAAGCAGCACCCGTTTGGAATTTCTTGCATTTTTAGCAATTCTAAGAAGAACCATCGCAGCACTCATAATAATGCATATTTTATTTCCCCACGCTAACTCTCACAGAGTATAATGTATCTATACAGTTGTTTTGTGGTTCCTTTGTTTCAAATATGTTCTTGCTGTCCCCTGTTAAGAATTTATCTTTGAATAATCCCAGTGGCAATTATGAGTGAAATGTCCACCTAGAGAGTCCAAATGAGTTGCTCCTGTCATTCAGCAATGCCATGGCTGTACCCATTACCCTAGTGGTTCTCCACCAGATGGGGTGATTCCCTGATGGGGGGCATTTGGAAATGTGGGGAGTGCCTGGGGCTGTCACAGTGACCAAGGGAGCACCACTGACATCAGGAGGAGCCAACTGCACAAGCCATCTGCAACATTCACAATTTCTCCAGCCCCAGATGCCTCTAGTGACCCACTGAGAAATACCATATAAGGCCCAAAGAAACCACACAGAGATGTTCTGGTGGAACTGAGGCTGAGCTCAAGGGTTATTTCCATCCAGAGAAGAGCTTCAATTAAAAAAAAAACTTATTTAACATATGTAACAGACAAGTAACATATATGAATTTATTCTTATTCTCTAAAGAGAGTAGAAAAAACTGACACATCCTCTCTAAATCAAATTTGAATCCCAGCCTCACTCCATCGGCCAGGCAAGAATACTCGATTCTGGCCATTATCAGACCTTCCTCTCACTCTCCAGGACTAGCAAAGGGCCTCAAAGTTAGAAAGAGCAGTACAGTCTGGGAGCCATTTTGCTTTCTGAAGGCAGGCAGCTCTACTCTGATGGGTCCTGCTTGGCCATGGGAGCCCCAAAGAATTCAGAAGCCCAGTGTCTATGAACACCTCTGTGGGTGCACCCTGACGGACCACACTGAGAACCTGACACCCCAAAGTTTGGGAGGGAGCCCGTCTCACATCCCAATGTCTCACAGAACCTGCCCACCTTCCTAGACTTGGGATCCCCTCTACTCTGCCCTTCTCACTTCTGCCCCAATCCCAGCACAAACTTGCCCCCCTCCATCCTCACTTTGTTTAGAAGCCATCTAGTATTCTCTCCCCGATAAACTCCCAAAAAAGCCCAGGAAAGGGACTCACCTCCCATGCCAAGACATACAGTGGACTGCCTCCCTTCTTGGAAAACCCCTTCTTTCATCTATTTAAGATGTACATCTCTTCCTGTCCTATAACATCTCTGATATTAGGAGGCATCTCATTAATGATGGTATCGTAGCATAGCTTTTGGTCAATGCCATTTGAGACATTGGTATCATTTCCGGTGAATGTCCAAATTTGGTTCTTACTCCAGGTGGCATGGCTGGACACTGAGAACTCCCTGACCTTTCAGTCAACAAACCACTGAGGACCACCTAGGGAGGAAGATGAGTGTCAGTTCTTATGTGAAAACCTTTCATTGCAACATCCTGCTAAAATCAGGAAAATGTCATCAGCAAAATTTGCAGGATTTTCTTTAAAAAAAAAAAAAAGATTGTATTTGTTTATTTGAGAGTGAGAAAGAGAGAGGGAAAGTGAAGAGGGAGAGTGAGAGAGTGAAGCTGGCTCCCCACTGAGGAGAGAGCCTGTGTGTCTTGATCCCAGGACCCTGAGATTATGACCTGAGCCAAAGGCAGATGCTTCAGTGACTGAGCCACGCAGGAGCCATGCAGAATTTTTAAAAAATAATATTTATTTATTTGACACAGAACAAACAGGGTGAGCTGTAGGCAGAGAGGGAGAAGCAGGTCCCTGAATGGGGGAGCTTGACACGGGGCCCAACCCATGACCTTGGGATCACAACACAACCTGAGGCAGATAACTAACCCACGGAGCCACTTGGGCTCCCCGCCCTGCAGAATTTTCTTAAAAGAAAATCCCAGGGACACTGATAGGAGGACTCTTCTGGGAAATGCCACCTCACCACCACTGAACATTACAGAGACTGACACTGTGGATAAAGCAGACACTGGCCACCACAGACGACTCGGAATTGAACATGGATTCAGAGGCATTACACTTTGAATGTGAAGGGGTTTGAGGACTACTCTCAACAATTTCTTTTGCTTACATTTTCTTTTTTGTATGTCCATAAGGCTGATAAATGTTGAAATCTAGGTCTCAAAGGGACTGGCAAACTCCTCTCATGAGTATGAAACTGCAAGTTTAAGTGACTTTCATAGCTTAATTGGTAGTGTGGTTTTTTCCTTAGTCATTAAGGATGTAAGGTCCAACGACAATGAGATAAAAGGAGAACAAAATACAGATGAGGACTTTAGTACACGATCAGCCACACAAGGCCTGCCAAGACCCTCGCCCTCTGACAGCGCGGCTAGAGGCTGGAAAAATGAGATATCATGGAAGGAGGACTTCCAACATTTGCCCATGCTCTGTAATTTCCAGTTCTGGGCCCTGAGCCCCTGCCCAAAGTCCCCAGGTATTGCCAAATGAAGAGTGAAAAGATGGAGCCTTGAGCTCCAACACGGCAAGTCCTTGGCAAGGAACGCAGTGGAGGACGGACCTGTCTACCAGTGGCCTCAGAGACCCTGGCTGGATGTGAAGTGGATGAGCTCTGAAAATCCCCTCATGGCTCATCCCTTCCCTGATCACTCATCCATTTGGAACAAGACAGCTCCCTTCTGGGCCTTGCTCAGAACTAAGTCTGGGTGAGCAGAAGGGGCACAGGCTTTGGAGAGGATGCACAAAGACCTGCTTACACATCCCAACTCCCACATGTATGAGTCATGTGCTTGTCAACAACCTGCATAATTTCACTGGTAGTAGGTTTCCGCCTCCTGCCCTCCCTTCCAGTTCCACTCCCTCACTTTCTTTCCTCTCCTCACTTCCCTCCCTCCTTTTGTCCCTTCCTTCCCCCATTTTTTCACTCTCCTTTTCCTTTTTCCTCCCTCCCCCACTTCCTGCTTTCATTCTTCCTTAAACAAATACTATACATCAAACACTGTACTAAGCACTTCACAAAATTATCTCCTTTAATACTCAGAACCACTCTAGTCATCATTCTCATTTACAGACTAGAAACCTGAGGCACAGGGTGTAAACAACACAGCTGGGTTCACCTAGCCAGTAAGAGGCTGAGCAAGGATTCAGACCCAGACAGCCTGGCCCCAGAGTCTGCAGCACACTGCCCTCCTATGCTCTGCTACACAGTCACAATTGTCAGCCAAAATTAAGAACCGTCTCTGGGTCTTGTGATGCTTAAATAACAGAAGTCAAGTCCCTGGCAAATAGTAAGCCTGTAAGAAATGACAATCATCACCTTCAATATCCAGGATGCTAGTCTTTCAATTCACATAGAGAAGAAAAATACATTCTACTTGTATTGTTCTCCAAGTTTGGAAAAAGGCTTCACCTAAATCACCCTCCTTGGGTGCTAGTCCTAGGATAAGATTTTATTTATTTATTTATTTGTCAGAGAGAGAGAGAGAGAGAGAGAGACTGAGAGAGCATAAGCAGGGAGAACAGTAGCAGAGGGAGGAGAAGGACCCTTGCTGAGCAAGGAGCCCATGGCAGGGCTGGACCCTAGGACCCTAGGATCATGACGTGCACTGAAGGCAAATGCTTATTAACTGACTGAGCCACTGAGATGTCCCAATCCACTGTTTTTCTTCTAATAATGTTAGCATATAGAACTTAGCATGTCCCAGGCATTTTTCTGTGTGCTTTATGCATGCATTTAATCCTAAAATCACTCAGTCCTATAGCTCAGTGAGTTAAGTAGTAGTATTATCTCTATATTACTGGCCCCGAGAGGTTAAGTAATGTGCCCAGGGTGACACAGCTAGTACGTAGTGGTGGAGGGATGAAACTCAGAGAGTCTGTTTTCAAACTCTGAGCTCTCTGACCCTCTACTCTGAGGGTGTCTATGTAGGAGGCAATTCTGGCTCACAAACCCTGTGATGAGTAACAGAGTCGGTAAGTACCAGAGCCAGAATGCAAGCCCAGGCCTGTCTGCCACCAGTGTCCCTAGTAGGTGATTTCTCTGACTCTGTTGCCTTGGACATCCGAGTGGCCTGATGGACATCTCCTTGAGTTGGGGCGTAGAAGACATAGGCTCTAGTCCTGTCAATAAAATAACTGGTCAACAGCAGAGAAACCTTGAACAAATCCCTTTGCCTCCAACCTTCATCTAAAAATTAGGGAGTCATGCTCACTCGATCTTTAATGTCCTCTAATTCTAAGCAACTGTTTTCCAGGATGAATTGCAATTGTGCTTGAATGAAAGAAATGTAGCATGTTTCTAATAGCTCAATGTCAATCCCACCCCCACCCCTGAGGAAAACTCTGGAAAATGCTTCTTTTGACCTGATACAAATCCTAATGGTACCATGAAGTACAGCTCAAATGCACAGCAGCCAGAAACACAGCCACTTCTCTGGAGGCTTCTCAGGCTTCTGGTCCCTTTCCCTCACCCTTACTGGTAAGAACTGTGCACGTGCTACTCTGTGCTCCTGAGATACTGACTTTGTGCCTCTAGTATAATGATTCCTACATTCACTGACAGCAGCATGTGTGCATGTGTGTGTGTACCTGTGTGTGTGTCCTTAAGGGCACAGACTGTACTCCATTCATTTTTCTATGCTTGGAAAGTTATGTTATGTGGACCATATACATAAGTGCCAATATCTGACCATTTTTGACCTACACAGACAATTTAATATGATGCAACCTAACAGATGCTAATTCAATATAAGCATATTTACTACTGTGCAACAGATGCATTCCTGAGAAAACTTATGCTCTACAAGAGGGGTCAGTAAGCTTCTCTATAAGGGGGCCACATGGTCAATACTTTGGACTTCATGTGCTATAGATTCTCTGTCCCAAGGATTCCATTTTGCCATTGTTGTATCAAGGAAGCCATAAACAGTCTGTCAATAAATGAGTATGGCAGTGCTCCAGTAAAATTCCATTTGAAAAAACAGGCTGAAGACGCCTGGGTGGCTCAGCTGGATAAGTGTCTGACTTTGGTTCAGATCATGATATTCCAAGATCTGGACTCATTTTTCTCAACTGAACTTTTTGTCATATTCATAAAATTCAGAGTTAACGTTCAGGGAACATGATCTGAGATCGCTGTCTGAATTGAGTGGACCCTCCTTGATAATTATAGTCACTATTTGTTGCTAAACTGCCAGAAAGACCTATTTTTTTTCATAGCACTGGACGGTATTTTTAGTCCATTTCTATCCAGGAATGTTAAACAGTACCCAAATAGAGGCAGTCACATGGGTGATAAGATCATCACCTTCTACGTGATTCTCTTTCTGCCAAAGAACTGATCTAGAACTGGAAGGAACTGTGTATTTCATCTCACTCATTCAGCTTGTACTGAAAGCTTGCCACAATGCACTCACAGGGCTAGGTGCCAGGAGATAGCAGAACCCCAACTCTCACTCCAGCCCAGAAAATTGTAAACTGTTTTATCATCTAATAGCATCTAATTCAGTGGTTCTCAACCAGGATGATATTATGTCCAAGGGATATATGGCCATGTCTAGGGACCCATTGGTCACTGTTAGGGAAATGCTATTGATGTCTACTGAGTCCAAGCCAGGGATGTTTCTAGACATTCTGTGATGCACAAAACAGCTTCCACAACAAGAACTATCCAGCCCAGAATGCCAAGAGCCAAGACTATACCTACTGGGACACTTGACCTAACTTCATCTCCCCATTTTTCAGAAGAAGAAACTGGGGCTAATGTCAATGATATACTGAAGATAATCAATTCTTCAGCAGAGTCTATAGGTCCTGGTTCCATTCTTCACACAAGAGATCTTCAGTTTCCCTTCTTTGAACTGAAATTGAGGACTAATTTTTCCATGTTTGTCCTTTCCTCAAAGCAGTGAGTTCTGCAGTGCCATCCTGGTGGAAAGCAGCTTTAGACAGCAACAGAAAAGCATTCACCTTTGATCTGCATGTTTCACTGCAAGAGATGGGCTCTACACTTGGGTGACACAGGTGCCTTGACATGGTTGCATATGCCTTTTGGATTTTATTTGAAAGGAAGGATGCTGTGAAGAAAAGCATGGACTCATGAAGTTCCATTTATTATTTCTTTTTCTTATTCATTCACAGAATCAAAAACCTGGAATGAACATACGGTGAATATGTGAGAAGATATGGGATATATCCTTGTTCCACTTTTTGGCTTTCCTCCTTCTCAACCCCATCATATATCCCAGCAG
>PISX010031165.1:0-17756 GCA_004024625.1 Mellivora capensis
TGATTATCTGTTTTGTGTGTGTTGAGTTTGAGAAGTTCTTTATAGATCCTGGATATCAACCTTTTGTCTGTACTGTCATTTGCAAATATCTTCTCCCATTCTGTGGGTTGCCTCTTTGTTTTGTTGACTGTTTTCCTTGCTGTGTAGAAGTTTTTGATCTTGATGAAGTCCCAAAAGTTCATTTTCACATTTTCACTTATTTCCCATGGTGGAAAGGAATTACATAACACTGTGGCTTTCCCAGCTTCCTATATGAAAAAGAGAAGGAAAAACTAATTCACAACAGGACAGGGCTTAAAAAAAAAAAAAAAAGGTTTGGGAATGCCGAAAGTAAAACAGATGAGGGGACAAAAAGATAAAAGTTGTATCCCAGGAAAAGAACCAGAAAAACTTAAGAAAGTCAAACCCCAAAGAGAGGGGAGAACTATAAGACTGAGATTTATTCCAAAGAACGTGGCTTGCTTTCCTTCTTTCACATCCAGTCATCATCGCAATAAACCTTAAGTATTAACAGTGAATTGCAGTTGAAAGAGGTCCCAAGATGTAAACTCTTTCTGAGGAACAGGGCAAAGAGAAGCCCTAACTCTATGGGAAAAGGTAAAGATACAAACAGTAGAGGTATGTGAAACCTATCACTAAAGAAAGCTGAAATCCCAGGCAAATTAGTGTAACTTCTCACATTACAACATAGATAACACCTATTACTCATACAGTGTCCGACTTTGAACAAAATTATACAACCTGAAGAAAACCATCATCAGAAACAAATGCAGATGTGACACAAATGTAGGAATTATCAGACAAGTGTTTTAAAATCCTGTCACCAGAGAGATAACAATAATGTAAGATAATCAAAAGCACATGTGAGAAATCAAGAAGGAAGTAACAGAAATGAAGAATGCTTTTGATCACCTCACCAAATTTAACACTCCAAGGAAAGAGTTAGGGAACTTAAAGATAATCAATGAAAACTTTTCAACCTGAAATGAGAACATGAAAAGAAAATGAAAAAGACATCAGAACATCTAAGAACTGATGAACAGTACCAAAAATTTCAATGTAGGCATAATTGGAAAAGTGAAAAACAAGAGCATAGCAGAATATTCAAATAGTAATAGAAAACTTCCAAAATTATTTAGAGACAAATCACAGATGAAGGAATTTCAAAGATCATCAACAACCACTTGTCATTAGGGAAAAGAAAATTAAACAATGAAATACTCCATTTCTTTTAGGATCAGTGAAAATTAAATTAAATCCTAAGAATAACAATTTTATCAAGGATTTGGAGAAGCAGGAAAGAATTTCTGTCACTGGAAGGAATGAAAATGGTGCATTCACTCTCGAAGACTCATGGGCAGTTTCTCAAAAAGCTAAACAGAGGCTATCTTTGATCTAGCAGTCACATTCCTAGTATGTGTTCACCTCTTTTGAAACTAATGCCCACACAACCATGTACAGTTTACAACAGCACTATTTGTAGTTGCCTGATACTGGAAGAACTTGAGATGTCCTTCAATATGTGTGAGGAATAACAGTGAGATATACTAGGATTTAGTCTTCAGGGATAACAGGCAATGAGCTATTACTATGAGTGAATGTTAACTGCATATAGCTAACTGAAATTTGTCAGCTTGAACAGGTCACATGTTGAGTTATTAGATTTACATGACACTCAGAAGAAGTAAAAACTAAAGGATCTAGATTTAAGGGAGAGGAAAGTTTAGTAGGTGGAACAGGATTTGGGGGGGATAAACCGAATCTGTGTGCTAGAGTACTGATGCATACATTAGACCATGAACTTGTTAAAAACATTACAGCTTCTAGCACAAAGAGTGAACCTTGATGTAAAAAATAATGTTTTTAAATCCATTCGGATGTTAGGAGTTCCAAAGATGAAAAGTAGAAGAAAAGAATCTAATTGTATCAAAATGTAGGATATAACATCACTAAAAGGGAAAAGGACAAGGTAGTCATCTAAAGAACTTTGCAGTGTTTTGGAAATGAATGAAGAGTCTGAGGCTATAGATAAGCTGTATAAAAACACTGCATTAGTTGGCAAAGCTGTTTCTTATCAGAGGACTGACTAACAATTATGAAACCAGTATACTTATAGACTAGAATTGAACTATTATGTAAATGGATGAGAGATGGTGGCGCTCAGGTTCTTACTGTTGGAGTGGGGGAAAGCAAAGGGGAAAAGGGCTAGAATGAAATGTGTGCATTAGGAGGGTGAACTTGTGCTTAGCTTAGAAAAGACACCAATGGATCAATAATTACAGGGGTGACATCATCATAATGGTGGAGTAAGTGTTTTCTACTATCTTTTCCCTACAGAACCCTGGCGGAGACCAACGCCTATGGACAAAGAAGACTTTCTGGAAATCCAGGGATCCATTGGGGAAGTTTCAGCACATCAGCAGAACCAAAAAATACAAGATGGAGGCATGGAAACAGGTAATGGTTCATTTTACCCACATCACCCATTCCCTAAACCAGCATAGCTCAGTGTTGAGAAACTTTTTCAGTCCTTGATTTCTTCCACAGGAAAAAGTAAGAGTGTGTGAATAGTACACAGCTTCTCCGTCAGGGCAAATCATTGCCTAGGAGTCTCATTTCTCTTTTGCCTTATCCAGAATACTGAGTACTGAGCTTCATGATTCGGAAGCAGTGAGGGGTTAAGAAAACAACAACTAGGGCATGGTGGATGTACGAGATGGAAGCAGATTCTACTAAACGTGTCACAGACACCATCAAGAAGCCCCCAGTGAGTCACAAGGGACACCTAGAATGCAGATCCCAAAGGGGTCCCTGGCATTCCCCGCAGCAGTGAGAGCTTCACGAAGGGCTGGTGAGTGTTCATGAACCTAGGCCAAATCCATGGACCTGGAAGAGTACCGCAGTCTTGAGCATGGCCACCAATCTAGGGCAAGCACAGTGAAGACCGTCAATGACAGGTCTGGCCTTACGGTACTGAGAAATAGCTTCATCAGAGGATTGAGGGAAGACACATGACCTTTAAGAACTCTGTCACAGAAGGTAGCAAAAAGTATTCAGCAGGTGTATCTAAAAGAAAAGCCTGGGAAAGCCTCAGAATCTCTAGTAGGGCTGGCAAGGAATTTCTCTCAGCTAGTTAGTGAAGAATCCAGGGGCAACAGCTTCCTCAGCTGTGAGGTCAGCAATGGGAGACTTCAAGGCACATGCATGAAATCAACAAAAACAGGACACCACCAGAACACAATGATTTTTCAGGAATCAACCACAAAGAAATGAAGATCAATGATTTACCGGATAAAAAATTCAAAATAGCTGTTTTAAGGAATCTCAGTGAGCTACAAGACTTTTTCTTAGTTTTTCTAACTAATTTACATAACTACCAATAATTAAAACCTGCATATTGATTTATGGTAGAAAAATGTGTAAAATCATCATCAATTAATATACTTGTTCAGCTTCACAAATGAGATTTTCCTTTTCTTGAGCTTTAAATGTAGCTTATTCATGTGCAGTATGATCATGACTGTTTTTTTGTTTTTTGGGGTTTTTTTTGGCATTTTTTTGGTCTTTGATTACTGAATATTAGGCAAGCATTCCTTCTGTTTTAAGAAAATTTTCATTTGAAGTTAAATGTGTAGGAAATCTTTGTAAAACTCCTCTCCAAGTCAGCCAAGGAGCATTTAGCAAAGAACACAGGATCATTAAATTCGTTGTCTTCTAAACTTACTGAAGAGTCCTAGAATTTGCACATATATACTACAAGATGTTAACAACTGTATCCATAATATTTTTAGCACATTCAGCCTCAAAAAACTTTGTACAGATATTTTCCACATGTACAGTTGGATGAAGCAACAAATAAGAGAGTTTCTTGTTTGAAAATGTCAGTAAATATTTGTGGAGCATAACAAATAACATGGAGGACACGGGAAGATGGAGAGGAGAAGGGAGTTGAGGGAAATGGGAAGGGAAGGTGAACCATGAGAGACTATGGACTCTGAAAAACAACCTGAGGGGTTTTGAAGGGGCGGGGGGTGGGAGGTTAGGGGAGCCTGGTGGTGGGCTTTAGGGAGGGCACGTATTGCATGGAGCACTGGGTCTGGTGCAAAAACAATGAATACTGTTAAGCTGAAAAGAAAATAAAAATAAATTTAAAAAAAGAAAATGTCAGTAAATTTGAATTTTTGACCCCCCAAAATAATAAAGATAACACAGTGAAATCAAGAAAAAAATACACCAACAAAAGACAAAGTTTAACAGAAATAATTTTAGAAGAGACAAATTCTGGAGCTAAAAAATACAGTGAATGAAATGAAAAATGCACTAAAAAGCATCAAAAGCATACTGCTCAAGCAGAAAAAAGGTTCTGTGAAGCAGCAGACAAGATCTTTGTAATTATTCAAAGGGGAACAAAGAAAAATGAGTGACAAAAAACAACATAAGCCATAGAATACCATGAAAGATAAGTTGGAATCTCAGAATGAAATCAGAGGGAGAAAGGAACAGAAACCTTGAAGATTTAATGGGTGAGGACTTCTCAAATATGGGGAGGGATCTGGACATCCAAATTCATTAAGATAATATGTCATTCCTAAATTTCAAACTGAAATGATTGTCTCTAGCCTCATGGGAGCCAGATGGCATAAAAGTGCCACGGGCACATTGCCCACAGCTACAGTGACTGGGCGCCTTCTGTGTCAGGCACGGTTCACATCAGTGGACTCCAGTTTAGTGCTGACCACAACCCAAGGGAGTGTGAACCACCACCGCCCTCCTCTCCCTGTGCTGCTGCTAGGAATCAGTTACCAGATCCCGACAGTTTTCATGGAAACCGAGCACTGGCTCCCACCACACACTGCCCCTCTGTTGATCCAGTGTGTCTCTCATGCCTGGCCAGAGACTGCTGTCTACCTGTCTCTACACAACTCAACACAGGAGGGTGTCCATGAATTCCACAGGATCTGGGGACAGATCTACAGGCCCCACTACCCCACCCACCACCAACACACAGTGGGTCACTCAGGACTGGATATTGTCATGAAACTACTCATCATGCCCTGTTTCTGTCACTTGCTACAGAAAGTCAGGTTCTGATACCTCAATTTACCATATATCCTGGTTGCTGACTTGGGCCTATGCCATGAACCTACATGGCACATTTCTGTTAAAGAAGGCCACCCTGCACCTCCTGGAAAATGTTTCTAAGGAAGTACAAGTCCATCAGGTCTACAGTATGAACAGTGGCACACAGCCTGGTTGGTAGTAATCAGAAAGCTAACAAGGGTTGACTCACAAACCCTTCCTCTGTCCCCATAGAAGTCATGGTCTGCCCTCAGAAAATACTCCAGGAAACTAACCTTTAAACTGAATGCTCCCTTCACACTCTGGTTCAAATCTTGTCCAACCACAAGAGTATGAAAGTAGAAATCAGTCACAAGAAGAAAATGGGACAGTCACAAATATGTGGAAATTTAACAACATGCTAGTAAACAACTAATAGTCAAAGAAGAAATCTAAGAAAATTTGAAAGTACCTTGAGACAAATGAAAAAGAGAATCTATGAAAAGTTGTGGGATGCAGCCAAAGTAGCTCTAAGGGAGAAGTTCATTGAAATTCAGTTCCTCATCAATCCACCTGAAAGCTCTCCAATAACCAACCTAATATACGTGGGAAAGAAGTGGGGGGGGGGGACTAACAACAATCAAAGCCCCTAATCAGTAGACAGAAGGAAATAACAAAATGGAAAAAAGTGGAAATAAATCCAATGGAGACTAAAAAGACAAAAGATCTTTGGAAAGATTAAAAAAAACTGACAAACTTTTAGCTAGACTCACCAAGAAAGAGAGAGGGCTCAAATACAATCAGGAAAAAAAGATAATTGATTCCTGTCTCACATCAAAATCCTAGAGGAGAACACAGACAACAACCTCTTCAACCTTAGGCACTGCAACTTGTCCCTAAAGGCCAGGGAAACAAAAGCAAAAATGAACTATTGGGACTTCATCAAGATAAAAACTTCTGCACAGCAAAGGAAACAATTAACAAAACTAAAAGGCAACCTACAGAATGGGAGAAGATATTTGCAAACGGCATGACAGGTAAATTCCGGTATCCAAGATCTACAAAGAACCACTCAAACTCAATGCCCAAGAAACAAAGAAACCGCTCAAGAAATGGGCAGAAGACAGGAAGAGACACTTCTCCAAAGAAGACGCACAAATGGCCAACAGAACATGAAAAAATGCTCCACATCACTTGACTTCAGGGAATTCAAAACCACAAGGAGATAGGACCTTCTAGCAATTAGGATCGATAAGATTAACAGGACAGGAAACAACAATTGTTGGCGAGGATGTGGAGAAAGGGGAATCCTCTTACACTGTTGGTGGGAATGAAAGCTGGTGCAACCACTCTGGAAAACCGCATGGAGGTTCCTCAAAAAGATAAAAATAGGGCTGCCTTATGACCCAGCAATCGCACTACTGGGTATGTAACCCAAAGATACAGATGTAGTGAAAAGAAGGGGCACCTGCACCCCACTGATCATAGCAGCAATGTTCACAAGAGTCAAACTGTGGAAGGAACTGATACGTCCTTCAACAGGGGAATGGACAAAGAAGATGTGGCACATACATACCATAGAACAGTACTCAGCCATCAGAAGGGACGAATCCCCACCATTTGCATCGACATGGATGGAACTGGAGGGGGTTATGCTAAGTGAAATCAATCAAGCAGAGAACAACAATAATCATATGGTGTCACTCATATGTAGAATGTAAGAAATAGTGTGGAGGACCACAGGTGAAGGGAGAGAAAACTGAATGGGAAGAAATCAGAGAGGGAGACAGACCCTGAGAGACTCTTAATCATAGGAAACAAACTGGAGGAGAGGTAGGTTGGGGGGAGGGGTAATTGATGATGGGTATGAAGGAGGGGACACGTGGTGATGAGCCCTGGGTGTTACATGCAACTAATGAATGACTGACCATTACATCAAAAACTATACCTTGAGTAACTGAATTTTATTAAGAATGTGAAAAACTTTTTTAAAAATGAGGTATTACAAGGAATATCACAAAAATACAAAGGATTGTTAGTGAGTACTGTGAGCAAGTAGAGACCAACACCTTGGACAACCTAGAAGAAATGGATAAGTTCCTAACAACAATCTAGAATGAACCGTGAAGGAAAAAAATCTGAACAGACTGAACACTAATAAAAAGACTGATTCGATAATCAAATCCTCCCAATAAACACATGCCTAAGACCAGACAGTTTCACTGAGGAGTCCAACCAGACAGTACAAGAAGAATTAATATCAAACCTTCCCAAAGTGTGTTTAAAAAAGGAGAGAAGGGCATACGTCCAAACTCATTTCATGAAGGCAGCATTACCCTGCTACCAAAACAAGACAAGGATGCCACAAGAAAAGGAAAGGCCAATATCCTCATGAACAGAGATGTAAAATCCTCAACAAGTTATTGGCAACATTAATTCAATAATCCATCAGGAGGATCACACAACACGATCCAGTGGGATTTATTCCAGGCACGCAGGGATGACTCCATATCTGCACAACCACCAGTAGCACGCATCACCTTAACAAATAAAAGATAAAAATCCTAGGATTGTTATAATAGAGCAGAAAGACACTTGACACAATTCAGTATGCATTTATGATAAAGACTCTAAACCATCCGGGTACTGAGGGAACAAACCTCCACCAAACAAAGGCCTATATGAAAAGCCCACAGCTGACATCATACTCGATGGTGAAATGCTGAAAACTTTCCCACTACCAGCAAGAGCAAGATAAAGATGCCCACTCTCACCACTTTCACTCATCATCGTACTGAAAGCCCTAGCCAAACCATTTAGACAAAAGACAAAACAAAAAAAAAAAAGAAATCTAAATAGGAAAAGAAAATGGTCACCATTTGCAGATGACATGATACCATATGTAGAAATCCCTAAATAGTCCACAAAAAAATTATTAATAAACAAATTGGAGTAAATTAGAATAAACAAATTCAGTAAAGCTCGAGGATACAAAGTCAATATACAGATCTGTTGCATTTCTTTTTTTTTTTTCGTTAAAGAATATATTCTTTGACAGAGAGAGATAGCATAAGCAAGGGGAGCAGCAGAGAGTTAGGGAAAAACAGACTTCCTGCTGAGCAGGGAGCCCAATGCCATATCATTCCCAGAACCTCAGGATCATGACCTGACCTGAAGGCATACATTTAACTGAGCCACCCAAGTGCCCCAACTTGTATTTCTATACACTGATGCCCAACTTTCACAAAGAGAAATTAAGAAAGTAATGCCATTGACAATTGCATCAAGCAAAAAAAATCTAGGAATACAAGTAACCAAGAATGAAGAAGACCTGGTATACTGAACACATGGTGGAAAAGGAAGGAAAAATGTGTGCGTTTTGGTGGGTGAATGTATGGACCAAAGGTTTGGAAGACGACACAAATAAATGCAAGCATACGCCATGCTCATTAACTGGAAGAGTTAATAACGTTCACATGTGCACCGTACCCAAAGCAATCTACACTTGGAATGAAATCCCAGCTGAATTCTGATGGCATTATTCAGAAAAAATAAAAGACAGTCCTAAAATTCGTATGGAATCACAAAAGACCCCAAATACCCAAAGCAATCTGGAGAAAGAAGAAGAGAGACAGTCCAAGATGGCGGAGGAGTAGGACACCTTCATTTCATCCGGCACAGGAATTTAGCTAGATAGCTATCAAACCATTCTAACACCTGCAAATTCAAGCAGAGAGCCAAGAAAAGAATAGCAGCATCTCTACAAACAGAAAAGCAACCACTTTCCACAAGGTAGGAGGTACAGAGAAGTGAGTCTAAGCCGATAGTTGGGAAGATAAACCCTGACGGGGAGGAGCTTCTGTCAGTGGCTACTGCCAAGCAGAGCACAAAATCGGAACTTTTAGAAGTCCGCTCTGGTGAGGGATGTCGCTCTGGTGGCTGGGCAGGGTTGGAACCCTCGACGGGACAGAGTGGTCTCAGGATCCTCGGGCTCCCAGGAAGACCAGGGGTGCTTGAGGGCAGCAGAGCTCCCAGGTATCAGAGCGGGGAAGCCGGCTGCAAAGAGTGAGCCCAGGAGTGGGCTCTAAGCTGGAGGCTGCCATAAACTGTGATCCACAGCACAGTCTGGCCACTGCTCTTTGAGAAGTGGCTCAAGAAGCAGCACACCTGGGAAGAGCCCCCTTCCTCTCCCAGGAGGATGGTGCCTGAGCATGCTGCAGGAGTCTGCTGGCTTTGAGATTCCAAACAGGGTCGTGTGCCAGAGACAGAAACGCTTGGTCACAGGCCCGGTGAGCACAGAGTGTGGACAGAGACCAGGGAGACACAAAGGATTGACTGCTTTTCTGTGAGGGTGCACTGAAGAGTGGGGCCTGAGCTCTCAGCTCTGAGGCCAGAGACTGGAGGCTGTCATGTTCACTCTCATCCCCAAAGACTGGGATCATTCCCTGCATATTTGCAGACCACAATGCTTTGAAATAATGGAACTCGATCACAAGAGGAGAGGTGGAAACAACTCAAATACATGCAGGCTAGGGAGCATCCTGAAAGAATGAATGGGTCAACCAGTCAGTTCAAGATGAATTTTAAAAATGCATGGAAACACAAGAGAATGGAAACACAACCATTCAGAATCTTTGGGAGGCAGCAAAGGTGGTCCTAAGAGGGAAGTATATCACACTACAAGCCTTTCTCAAGAACCAAGCAAGGTCTCAAATACACAACCTAACCCTACACCTAAAGAAGCTGGAGGAAGAGTAGCATAGAAAGCCTAACCCAGAAGGAGAAGAGAATAATAAAGATGAGAGCAGAAGTCAATGAAGTAGAAAGCAAAAGAACAGTAGAACAAATCAACGAAACTAGGAGCTGCTTCTTTGAAAGAATTAGTAAGTTTGATACAACCTGACCAGACATCTCCAAAAGAACACAGAAAGGACCCTAATCAATAGAATCATGACTCAAGAAGGAGAGATCACACCCAACACCAAAGAAATACAAACAAATATAAGAACATAGGATGGTCACTCTGTGTCAACAAGTCAGACAGTCTCAAAGAAATGGCTGCATGCCCAGAAACAGAAATGACCAAAACTGAACTGGGAAGAAAAGGGAACGTGAGGAGACCCATAATCAGCAAAGAAATTGAAGTAGTCAAAAAAATCCCCCAGAGTGGGGCGCCTGGGTGGCTCAGTGGGTTAAAGCCTCTGCCTTCAGCTCAGGTCATGATCTTGGGGTCCTGGGATCAAGCCCCACATCAGGCTCTCTGCTCAGCAGGGAGCCTGCTTCCTCCTCTCTCTCTGCCTGCCTCTCTTGCCTACTTGTAATCTCTGTCTGTCAAATAAATAAATAAAATCCTTAATTAAAAAAAAATACCAAGTACCTTAAAAAAAAAAATCCCCCAGAGAAAAGAGCCCAGCACCAGATGGCTTCCCAGGGGAATTCTACCAAACATTTAAAGATTTCATAACTCTTCTTCTGAAACTTTTCCGAAGGTAGAACTGGAGGGAAAACTTCCAAACCCTTTTGATAAGGCCAGCATTACCTTGATCCCAAAACCAGACAAAGATCCCACCCAAAAGGAGAGTTATGGACCACTATCCCTGATGAATGTGGATGCAAAAATTCTCACCAACATAATAGCCAATAGGATCCAACAGCCCATTAAAAGGATGATTCACCATGACCAAATCGAATTTATGCCAGGGCTGCAAGGGTGGTTCGACAATCACAAATTAATTCATGGAATCCACTACTTTGATAGAAGAAAGAACAAGAACCATAGGATCCTCTCAATAGATGCAGAAAAAGCATTTGACAAACTAATGCATCCCTTCTTGATCAAAACTCTTCACCGTGGAGGGATAGAGGATACATACCTCCACATAATAAAGGGCATGTATGGGAAACCCACAGAGACTGTCATTCCCAATGGGGAAAAACTGAGAGCTTTTCCCTTCAGGTCAGGAACACAACAAGGATGACCATTCTCATCACTATGGTTCAACGTAGAACTAGAATTCCTCGACTCAGCCATTAGAGACCAGAAAGAAATAAAAGGCATCCGAATCGGCAAAGAAGAAGTCAAACTCTCACCCTTTGCAGACAATAGGATTTCTGTAGAAAACCCAAAAGACTTCACCCCAAAATTGCTAGAACTCATCCAGGAATTCCATAAAGTGGCAGGATATATAATCAATGCACAGAAGTCACTTGCATTTGTCTACAGCAACAATGCGACAGAAGAAAGAGAAATTAAGGAGTCCATCCCATGTATAATTGACCTGAAACCATATGATACTTAGGACTCCATATAATCAAAGAGGTAAAGGATCTTTCCTCAGAAAACTATAAAATAGTCATCAAAGAAATGGAGAAAGACACAAAGAAATTGAAAAACATTCCATGCTCATGGATTGGAAGAACAAATATTGTTAAAATGTCTATGTTATCTAAACAATCCACAGATTCAATGCAATCCCTATCAAGATATAATTCACACTTTTCACAGAACTGGAATAAATAATCCCCACATTTGTATGGAAGCAGAAAACACCCTGAATAGCCAAAGGTATGTTGAAAAAGAAAAACCAAAGCTGGTGTCAACCCAATTGCAGACCTCAAGCTCTATTACTAAGCTGTAATCATTAAGACAGTATGGTACTGGCAGAAAAGCAGATCCATAAATCAATGGAACAGAACAGAAAAATCAGAAATGGACTCTCAACTCTAGGGTCAACTGATCTTCCTCAAAGCAGGAAAGACTATCCAATGGGGGGGGGGTGTCTCCTCAAAAAAAGGTGCTGGGAACACGGGACAGCCACATGCAGAAGAATGAAACTGGACCATTTCCTTATACCACACACAAAAATAGACTCCAAATAGGTGAAATACCTCAATGTGAGATAGGAATTCATCCAAATCCTTGAGGAGAACAGAGGCAGCAACCTCTCTGACCTCAGCCATAGCAACTTATTGCTAGACACATCACCAAAGGTAAGGAAAACAAAAGCAAAAATTGTTGGGACTTCAAGATACAAAGTTTCTGCACAGAAAAGGAAACCGTCAACAAAACCAAAAGACAACCAAAAGAAAGAGAGAAGATATTTTCAAGTCACATATCAGATAAAGGGTTAGTATCCAAAATCTAGAAAGAACTTAACAAACTCCACACCCACAGAACAAATAATCCAATCAAGACATAGGCCAAAGACCTGAACAGACATTTCTCCAGGGAAGACATCCAAATGGCCAACAGACACATGAAAACTGCTCAACATCCCTCAACATTAGGAAAATACAAATCAAATCCATAATGAAATCCCACCTCACACCAGACAGAATGGCTAAAATGAACAAGTCAGGAAATGACATGTGTTGGGGAGGATGTGGAGAAAGGGGAAGTGTTTCATACCGTTGGTGGGAATGCAAGCTGGGGAATCCACCCTGGGAAACAGTGTTTCCTCAAGAAGTTGAAAATGGAGCTACCCTATGACCCTGAAACTGCGCTACTGGGTTTTTACCCCAAAGATACAAATGGAGTGATCTGAAGGGGGGCCTGCACCCCAATGTCTATAGCAGCAATGCCCACAAGAGCCAGAGTATGCAAAGAGCCCAGATGCCCATCGACAGAGGAATGGATCTATATAGATGTATATACCATTGAATATTCTGCAGTCATCAAAAGTGAAATCTTGCCATTTGCAATGACATGGATGGAACTAGAGGGTATTATGCAAAGCGAAATAAATCAGAGAAGGACAATTATCCTATGATCTCTCTGATATGTGGAATTTAAGAAACAAGACAGAGGATCTTAGGGGAAGAGAGGAAAAAAGGAAGCAAGATGAAACCAGAGAGGGAGTCAAAGCATAAGAGACACTTAATCTCAGAAAACAACTGTGGGTTTCTGAAGGGGGTAAGATGGGGGAACAGGGTGGCATGATGGGCACGGGGAGGGTATGTGCTGTGGTGAGCACTGTGGGCTGTATAAAACAGAAGATTCTCACCTGTCCCTCAGAAACAAATAACATATTATATGATCATAATAAAAAAGAAGTGAAAGAAAAACATTTAGAATACAAATTTAAACTAAGTAAAAGTAAACAAATAAATAATCTCACTGATAATAAAGCAAGCAAGCAAAGGAGCAACTAAGCAATCTGGAGTCACCACATTCCAATTGCAAGCTAGATTACAAAGCTGTTGTCATCAAAACAGTATGGGACTGGCATACAAACAGACACACAGGGGGCCGCCTGGGTGGCTCACTGGGTTGAAGCCTCTGCTTCAGCTCAGGTCATGGTCTCAGGCTCCTGGGATCAAGCCCCGCATCAGGCTCTCTGCTCTGTTCATCTTAAAACAGACACACAGGTCAATGGAACACAATAGAAAGCTCAGAAACTGATAATCATAGTGCTTTTGGCAAAGTTTTTTTTTTAAGATTTTATTTATTTATTTGACAGAGAGAGATCACATAGGCAGAGAGGCAGGCAGAGAGACGGGGTGGTGGGGGTAAGCAGGCTCCCTGCTGAGAGGAGAGCCCCATGCTGGGCTCAATCCCAGGACCCTGAGATCATGACCTGAACTGAAGGCAGAGGCTTAACCCACTGAGCCACCCAGGCACCCCTATTCATTCGTATATTGAAGGGATATTTAAATTTAACTCTGATAGAACTATTAACCCTGAATGGGAATTAATAATAGTTATGTCATGTTCCAAACACTGCTTCCAATAAGTGCATTTCTGTAAATATGCTGTTTCATATAAATATATATTATAAAATAAAGATGATTTAGAATCCACAGTTTTAAGAGAAACTCACTTTAATAAACCTACCACGGAAAAGGAAACATAAATATCCATCATCGCAACTGAGAACATCACAGAAGAAGACAAGCAGACACAATCTGGTGTCTGACTATAAAAGAGAATACTATTTAGTACTTCTGCCCAAATGTTCAACCTGTTGAAAGCCATAGATCTAGCTACTCATTTACAAAAACAGAGTTGTCAGAGAGAAGTCCCAACAAAGTATGAAGATGTCGCCAACAAAGTCCACATTGCATATATTCCAACAAGAAAAATATTTTCTCAACAAATAAACTGTAAGACCAGAAGTAAGGAAGGAAGGAAGGAAGGAGGGAAGGAAGGAGGGAAGGAGAGAGAGGGGGAGAGAGAGAGAGAAAAGAAAAGTAAACTAAAGAAAAGAAAGAGAAACCTCAGAAACTAACCCACACATGTATGGTCTTTACTTATGACATAGCAGCAGAAAACACACAATGGGGAAAGACTGTCTCTTCAGTTGATAGTACTGGGAAAACTGGACACTACAGTGTGGCACCTGGGTGGCTCAGTGGGTTAAAGCCTCTGTCTTCTGCTTGGGTCATGGTCCCAGGGTCCTGGGATCAGGCCCCACATTGGGCTCTCTGCTCAGCAGAGAGCCCACTTCCCCATCCCTCTCTCTGCCTGCTTGTGATCTATTTCTGTCCAATAAATAAAGAAGATCTTTAAAAAAAAAAGCTGGACACTAAATGCAGAAGAATGTGACTGGATCTCTTTCTTACACCGCAATAAAAAATTACGAGTGAATGAATGACTTGAACATAAGAATTGAATCCATAAACCTCCAACAAGAAAACACAGGTGGGAGGTTTCTCAATACTGGTTTTGGGGAAGAGTCTCTTACATCAGACACCAAAAACAAAAGCAACAAAAGCAAAGATAAACAAGTGGAAGGACATCAAACTGAAATTTCTGCATGACCAGAGAAACCATCAAACCCTTAAAGGCAACCTCCCCAATGAGAAAAAATACCTGTGCATCGTATCTGTGAGAAGAGGCTAATATCCAAAATACACAAACACCCCTTCAGATCCAAACAACTCAATAAAAACTGGGGGGAATAGGTGAATAGATGTCACTTTCCAAAGATGACATCCAAGTGGCCAACAGACACAGAGAAAGTTGCTTGACATCACTAATTGTCATCAGGGAAACAGAAGTCAAAACCGCCATCAGCTGTCACCTCACAACTGTGGGAATGGCAATCGTCCCAGAGACAGACTCCAGCTGTGGTCAAGGGTGTGGACACCAGGGGACCCTGTGCACTGCTGGTGGGAATGGAAATGGGTGCAGCCACTGTGACAAATGCTGTGGAGGTTCCAGAAAAAACTGAATACAACTACCACATGACCCCGTAACTGCTCTACTGAGTATTCCTTTGGAGAACACAGAAACACTCCAAGAGAGAGATGCACTCCCGTGTTCACGGCAGCATTATTCACAATAACCAGACATGGGAACATCGGCCTTGGGAGCCTTATGCTAAGTCACTCAGACACAGAAAGTCACACACCAGAGGCTCTCATGGACATTCCACATGGAATCCAAAAAGTACTGAACGCGTGCATACCGAGAACAGACGGGTGGTTGCCAGATTTGGGGATGGTGGGAGGAAACGGGTGAAGGCGGTCAAAGATGCCATGTTTGAGTGATAAAATCCGCAAGTCATGGAATGTTCTGTGCAGCGTGGAGACGAAAGCTAACCGTGCAGGATGGGGTTCAGGATCCCCCTCTACTTGAAAGTACAGTGTTCCTAGGAAACCTTTCACAGCAGAAATGGCATAAACAAAACAAGGAACCACCATTCATTTCTACAGAAAAGTGAGTGAGCTCAGACACCAAAAGTTCCTTCTCTTTGGCTCTTCTTAGGCCTCTGGACACAGATCCTCATGGAAGCCCAAAATAAATGGAGAGAAAGCACAGCAGATGCTCACAGACACAACTGAAAGCGCTGGTGGCTGGACGCGGAGAGCGGTGCCCAGGAAGGAGCTGGTTGAGTGCCCACCGCCTCTGTAGGGGTTCCCCACAAAACAGATGCTGAACGTGATGCCCATGTCTTGACTTTTTTCATAGGAGGGAAATCCTCTTCAGGTTTCTTCTGCTACTGAGGCTGGGTAATAACGTAGGTATCTCCAAAAAGCCAAGTGTTTACCATGAACTTTGGGAAAAGTGGGGGAGATTGGTACTTGAAAGTACCTAGCTAATAGGATCCAACAGTACATTAAAAAGATTATCCACCATGACCAGGTGGGACTTATCCCTGGGATGCAAGGATGGCTCAACATTTGCAAATCAATCAATGTGATAGAACAAATCAATAAGAGAAAAGAGAAGAACCACATGGTCCTCTCAATTGATGCAGTAAAAGCATTTGACAAAATCCAGCATCCGTTCCTGATCAAAACGCTTCAAAGTATAGGGATAGAGGGAATGTTCCTCAACTTCATAAAATCTATCTATGAAAAACCCACAGCCAATATCATTCTCAATGGGGGAAAGCTGACAGCCTTCCCTTTGAGATCAGGAACACGACAAGGATGCCCATTCTTGCCACTGTCAACATAGTACTAGAAGTCCTAGCAACAGCAATCAGACAACCAAAAGAAATAAAAGGTATCAAATTGGCAATGAAGAAGTTAAACTCTCTCTCTTGGCAGATGACATGATACTTTATTTGAAAAACCCAAGAGACTCCACCCCCAAACTACTAGAACTCATACAGCAATTCAGTAATGTGGCAGGATACAAAATCAATGCACAGAAATCAGTTGCTTTCTTATATGCTAACAATGAAAATATAGAAAGGGAAATTAGAGAATCAATTCCATTTACTATAGTACCAAGAACTATAAGATACCTGGAAATAAACCTAACCAAGGAGATAAACTACAGGATACTCATGAAAGAAATTGAAGAAGACACAAAAAGATGGAAAAGCATTCCATGCTCAGGGATCAGAATAAACACTGTAGAAATGTCTATGGTGCCCAGAGCAATCTACACTTTCAATGCCATCCAGATCAAAATACCATTGACATTTTTTGTGGAGCTGGAACAAACAATCCTAAAATTGATATGGAACCAGAAAAGACCCCAAATCACCAGGAGAATGTTGAAAAAGAAAACCAAAGCTGGGGGCAATACATTGCCAACCTCAAGCTCTATTACCAAGCTGTGACCATCAAGACAATATGGTCCTGGCACAAAAACAGACACATAGACCAATGGAACAGAATAGAGAACCCAGAAATAGACCCTCGACTCTATGGTCAACTAATCTGCAGCAAGGCAGGAAAAAATACTCAATGGAAAAAAGACAGTTTCTTCAATAAATGATGCTGGGAAAATTGGACAGGCACATGCAGAAAAATGAAACTGGACCACTCTCTGACTCCATACACAAAGATAAACTCAAAAAAGACCTCACTCAATGTGAGACAGGAATCCATCAAAACCCTAAAGGAAAACAAAGGCAACAACCTCTTCCACCTTGGCCAGAACAACTTCTCAAAGACACGTTTATTTTTTTTAATATTTTTTTTTATTTCTTTTCAGCGTAACAGAATTCATAGTTTTACACCACACCCAGTGCTCCATGCAATGCGTGCCCTCCATAATACCCACCACCAGGCTCCCCCAACCTCCCACTCCCCGCCCCTACAAAACCCTCAGGTTATTTTTCAGAGTCCATAGTCTCTCATGGTTCATCTCCCCCCCAATTTCCCTCAATTCCCTTCTCCTCTCCATCTCCCCATGTCCTCCGTGTTATTTGTTATGCTCCGCAAATAAGTGAAACCATATGATAATTGACTCTCTCTGCTTGACTTATTTCACTCAGCATAATCTCTTCCAGTCCCGT
>PISX010031166.1:0-17761 GCA_004024625.1 Mellivora capensis
TTGAATTAACTGCAAGACTAAAGAATCATGGGGAGAAAGCCATGAATTCCGCGCATTGCTTTCTCCTCCTCTGGAGTTCCGCTGCTCTCCTTGTTAAGTGAACTTGGTCTTGGCTGGATTTCTTTTGATCTTCTGGGGGAGGGGCCTGTTGTAGTGATTCTCAAGTGTCTTTGCCCGAGGCAGAGCTGCACCGCCCTTAACAGGGGCCGGGCTGTGTAATCCGCTCGGTTTCGCTTTCCCAAGCTTTTGTTCCCTGAGCGCTTTCCGTAGAGTCCGGAGGACGGGAATGAAAATGGCGGCCTCCTAGTCTCTGGCCTGGAAGAGCTGAGATTCGGGGCTCCACTCCTCAGAGAAAAGCCCCGGCCCCCTCACGTCTCCCTCGCCTCTGGCCGCGCTCCGAGCTCACCCAGCCTGCGACCAGTTCAAGGTAACCCCGAGCTGAGAGCTCACTCCTCGGCTCTGTCTCTGTAGCCGGCTTCCCGCTACGATACCTGCTAGCTCTGCGACACTCAGACACCCTTCTGTGACCCTGCGGGACCTGGGGCCACGCTGACCCCGCGTGGGCTTCACCCCCGTTTAGCCTCTGGAGCGATGTCCCTCCATGGAGCAGACTTTTAAAAGTCCCGATTTAGTGCTCTGTTGCTCCGCCGCTTGCCGGGAGCTTGCCCCTCCCCTGCGGTCTATCCTCCCGTCGCTTTCTATTCACTTCTCCGCCAGTCCTACCTTTCAGAAAGTGGTCGATTTCCCGTTTCCAGAATTGCTGTTCTTCGTCTCGTCGATCTCCCGTTGGATTTGTAGGTGTTTGCAATGTTTTGATAAGCTATCTAGCTGATCTCCTGCTACCTGATGTCATCTCAGCTGCCACTTCTCCGCCATCTTGCCCCTTATTTCCTACCCAGAGGAATCAAGATAAGCACGGAGTAATGTATAGAATTGTTGAATCACATTTTACACCTGAAAAAGGCAGATTATGACATCAGCCAGCCCTTCAATGGCAGCACAATCTTCATTCAGGCCACCTCCTGCTGGAGGTGAATCTCTTCCAAGGAATGGCTTTTCATTGAGAAGCTGTATTCCATGAAGAATCTTGATCCCCACTGTGATGATTCAGTTCATAGGCTTCTCTTAATTTTCTTCATTATTTGGAAACATCCATTTGACAGAAAGAGCCATGAAAGGTACACATGATTCTGACATTCATTCTTCCAACACTTCAAAGATGCCTTGCCTTGACCTAGTTGAGCCAAGCAGGAAGGAACCCAAGGGGGCGAAGGAGAGGCTGGGCGAGTGGTGGGCGGGGCCTTGAGCAGGACTTTTCTGGAGTTTTATATAAATGAAATAAAAAGTATATACTCTGTTTTAGGGGGTAGTATTCTAGGTTTCTTTCACTCAACATATTTATTTTGAGATTAAACCATATTATATGGATTAATAATTGTTCTTTTTATTACTTAGTATTATATAGCAATATACCTATTTATTTATTTGCATATTGATTTATTTGTATTATTTCCATATTTTACCCTTAACAAATAAAGCTGCAATTAAAATTCATGTACAGGTCTTTGTGTGAACATAGGCCTCATTTTCCTTAGGCAGATACCTACTAATGGAATGACTGAATCACATGGTAGATATGTTTAACTTCATAAGACCAACAAACTGCCAAAGTGATTCTACCATTTTACATTCCCAATGGTAGTGTAAGAGAGTTCTTGTCCCATATATTTTTTTGTTTTTTAAAGATTTTATTTATTTATTTGACAGAGAGAAAGAGATCACAAGTAGGCAGAGAGACAGGCAGAGAGAGAGGGAAGCAGGCTCCCTGCTGAGCAGAGAGCCCAATGCGGGGCTCGATTCCAGGACCCCGAGATCATGACCCGAGCGGAAGGCAGAGGCTTTAACCCACTGAGCCACCCAGATGCCCCGTTGTCCCATATTCTATCTAACACTCAGTATGATCTGAGTTTCCATTCTATTTTATCTATTGTAACAATCTGTGATAGTATCTCAGTTTGGTTTTAATTTGTAATAACAAAGAATAACTGCTACTACTAATAATTAATGCTGAACACTTTTTCATACCTTACTTGCAATCCATATATCTTCTTTGGTGAAGTGTCTATCCAAATCTTTGCCCACTGAGGAGTGCCTGGGTGGCTCACTCACTTAAGCGTCTGCCTTCAGCTCAGTTCATGATCTCAGGGTCCTGGAATTGAGCCCCACATCAGGCTCCCTGCTCACCTGGGAGTCGGCTTCTCCTTCTTCTCCTCTCACCACCCCCCACTTATGCTCTCTCTTTTGCTCAATCTGTCTCAAATAATTAAATAAAATCTTTAAAAAAAATCTTTGCCGATTTAAAAAATTGAGTTGTGTTGTTTCCTTATTTTATCGTATTGATTGATTGATTGATTGATGTATGGTTGACACACAATGTTACATTCATTTCAGGTGTACAATATAGTGATTCAACAACTCTATACATGATGCTCACCACAACTGTAGCTACCCTCTGTTGCTCAATAATTCTGTTACAATACCATTGATTATATTCCCTATTTTCTGTCTTTCATCCCTATGACTTATTCATTCACTCCATAACTGGAAGCCTGTACCTCCCATTCCCCTTCACCCATTTTTCCTGTCCCTTACCCCCTTCCACTCTGGCAACCACCAGTGTGTTTTCTGTATTTATGGACCTGTTTCTGCTTTTTTTGTCCATTTTTTTTTTTTTAGATTCCACATATTAGGTGAAATCATATTGAATTTGGCTTTCTCTGTTTAACTTACTTCATTTAATGTAATACACTCTTGGTCCATTCAGGCTCTCACAAATGGCAAGATCTCATTCTTTCTCACAACTGAGAATGTTCCATTATAAATACACACGCACACACACACACACACACACACACACACATTATCCATTCATCTATTGGTGAACACTTAGGTTGCTTCCATATCTCAGCTATTGTAAATATGCACAACACTATGTGTTGTTTTTTTATATTGAATTTTGAGAGTTATTTGTATGTTGTGGATACAAGTCTTTTATCAGATGGATGATTTGAAAATATTTTCTCCCAGTCTATGGCTTGTCTTTATTCTCTTTCATAAAGTAGAAATTTTTAACTTCAATGAAGTCTAACTTATTATTTCTTCTTTTATGCCTCAGGATTTTGGTGTTGTATCTATAACACGAATTTTAATGTTAAATTTACCTATATTTATTTTATGGCTAAGACTTTTTGTGTTTGGTTTAAGATATAATTCCAAGCCTGATGTCATAAATATGTCATCTTGTTTTTGTTGTAAGTTTTAAAGCTTTTAACTTAAATTTTTTTTATTCGTATGGAATTATTTTTTGTGTATGCTATGGGGTAAGGAACGCACTTCATTTTTTTCCTTTATGAATACTCACTTGGCCAAGAATAATTTATTAAACAACTCATCCTATCCCCCCTGCATCAGTCAGGTAAACTCAGTAATGCTATTATAACAATTCAAAAATTCCTGTGACATAATGTAGTTATAGTCTATTTCTCAGTTTATGGTATCTGTGTGAGACAAATCAACATGGACTCTGCTCTTCATAGCCACTCAGGTGCCCATGATCAATGGAGGCTACGTTCTGACATAATTGCCGGAATTAATTTGAAAGTGGAAGAGAAAGACAAATTAGTGACTGGTTTTTGAAGATTTTTCAAGGAAATGACATACTTATACTCACATTTTTTTGACCATTGTAAGTCACAAGTTCACACCTACCATCAAATAGTGGGGGAAAGTGCAGTTCTTTCATGTACCTAGAAGAAAAATAAAGGGACATATTTAGTGAATAATATTAATAAATACATTAATGATGTATTTACAAGGAGACCTATGTAATTTATCTATTGTGTGTGTGGATTTGCTTCTGTGCTTCTTATTGATCAATTTTTCTAATGTTTTTCTAACTTGAATTCTTTTTTTTAGATTCTTTTTTTAATACTGCATATAATTCTACAATAATTCTTTTTTTTAAATACTGCAATTCTTAATTACTGTCACATTGCATATGTTTTGACATCTAATAAGACAAATCTCTCCAGAGCTGGGTAAAAGTATGAAATAGAGCCAGATATAAAAATTAAGTCAGAAGGGTTGAAAATCTGTGGGATACAGGATGAATTTGGAATCTTGAGTTTCTTGGAGTCACTTAGCTAAACAGGGATAAAGGGCATAATGAGACATAATTTGATGGCCTCAAGGCACATAGAGTAGGAGATGCTCTTAAGTGATTTTTATTCATGAGTTTAATTTCCTTAAGAATAGAATCTGTGCCTGATTTAGCATTTTACCACTGATTGATTACCCTCTCCCAATCAACAAAGGACCTGACACTTTGTAGATGCTCAATAAATAAATATTTATTGAGTAAATATTTGAATGAATAGTTCATGTTATATGAACCCATAGTAACAAAGAGCACCTTGTTTATAGCCACTATCTCAGAGAGAAGTTGGTGCAACCATTATGAAACACAGTATAGAAGTTCCTCAAAAAATTAAAAATAGGACTACCATATGACCTAATAATTCCACTACTGGGTATTTACCCAAGGAAAATCAAAATATTAATTTGAAAAGATATGTACATCCCTATGTTTAGTGCAGCACTATTTACAAAAGTGAAGATACGAAAGCAAATTAAGTATCCATTACTAGATAAATGGGTGAGGAAGATGTGGGGCCAGGGGTTTGTGTGTGTGTAATGGAATATTACTCAGCCATAAAAAAGAATGAAATCTTGTCATTTATGACAACATGGGTGAACCTAGAGGGTATTACACTAAGTGAAATAAGTCAGAGAAAGACAAATATCATAATATTTCACTTATATGTGGAATATAAAAAACAAAACAAAACAAATGAACAGAAACAGAGTCATAAATACAAAGAATAAACTGGTGGTTGCCAGAGGGGAGGGAGTTGGGGAGATGAGTGAAGTGGGTGATAGAGATTAAGAGGTACAAACTTCCAGTTATAGAATGGAAAAAGAAATCTGCAAAGTAACATGAAACTTAGCATTTGTCGCTTGACCCACAGTCAAACAATGCTGCACCCATTTAGATAGCCAAATAATCATTGGGGGACCTGCTAGACAATGCTGCAACATGATGTTGGAAGAATATGTGGTCTTCTTTCTCTTTATTTTAAGCTATGGAAAAATTCTTTAATAATAAATAAATACAACAGTATATAATGGAAAACATGTTAGAAGATGTAATGAGAAAAGAATATTTTCTCTTGTGCAACAATGTTATGCTCAATTGATATGAAGGTTTTGCACTTTTTAGGCAGAGATGGGGTTTTTTTTTTCCTCCTTAATTCCTGGAAGATTGGAGTTCTGGGAAAGGTTTTGTGACAGATCTGAGACTTCACCTGATTCCTAAAGGACAGAATGAAATAAAGACTGTGACATTAGAATAAAATAAAATAATGTCAGTCACTGTCAGCTAAAATGTGGGTTTTAGTTTTATCTTCTCTTAATTGAGTTGTCTCTTAAGACAACAGGTCAGATTTTAACAAATAAAAGAGTAAAAAGAGAACAGGACTATGAGAGTCAAAGAAAAAAAAGAGAATTCAACAAAATGAAATCAAAATCACATCTGCCCAAAGGGGTTCAGGAGATAACATTCATTCTTTCAAGGCCATCTTCTCATTCTGGCAGAGTGTCTTGGGGTTGGAGCTGCTGCAAGGGACAGTTCGATTAGTTACCGGGCACCATGCTCTCCATCACTCTCCATCAATCACACTGATGTATAGTTTTAACAGAGATGCTTGAACTTGATCTGAATTAAGAAATGCAATCTGTGTGAACAAAGGCAAGATTCAGACATCCCTTAGGAGTTTAAGCTTAGTAGAGAGAACTTGCTGGTGATGTTGTGGGAAAAGCACTAAATCTGGTGTATGAAGAACTGTATGCAAAAGCAGACTCTGTCAGTTAGCAGCAGTGGTGATATGGGGCAAATCATGTAAATTTTCAGGGTCAAATATTCCTTATGTGCAAGATGGAGAAGTAATACCTCTATCATAGAGTTGCAATACAAAATGCCACAGACTAGGTGGCTTATAAACAGCAGAAATTTACTTCTCATAGTTCTGAAGGCTGGAAGTCCCAGACCAGAGTGCGAGCGTGGTCAAGTGAGAGCCCTCTTCTGGGCACAGACTTCTCATGGTATTCTGAATTGAGAGAAGGGGCTAGGGAACTCTTTGGTCCTCTTTTATTATGAAAGCAATAATTCCCACTAGTAAAGGTCAAACCTCCCAAAGGACCCACCTCCTAATACCATCACTTTGAAGATTAGGTTTCCAACTATGAATGTGGGGGGGAAAAACATTCAAACCATAGTAGAAAGTATATGAAAGTACTTTGTAGATGATTAATGTAAAGGGAAATCTGTCTGATTTTCTGGATCTTGCCCTCTGCTGGCCAGGAGGTTTCCTGTAACCTAATGAATGTGCTTTTTCTTTAACCCAGCTTTCAGAGTACAGTGATTGAAGCTTAGACTGACCTGTCATTTGCAAGCATAGGGCAGGTCCTGTTGTTCTCTAGCTGTGCTCTGTACCCCCTTTTATTTTAACTATCACTAAGAAGTTCTAAGCATTCTTGAAGAAGCTGGAACAGATTCCTGCCTGTACCTGTGGCGTTTCATTTTATTTTACTTTTTTAAGATCAGGCCCAACACATCTGGACTATGGTGGGATGTTTAGAGACCTATCATTTTTTGAAAGTCTTGACAGCAGGATTCGGAGCACATGTTGCATATACTGTCACTTTTTACTTCCATCTGGTAAACAGAAGCCTGGTTGAGACTCACAAGGGAGAATGATTTATGCATTTTAGTGGAGACCCCATTTATAACATTCATAAAGCAAGATAGAGTTAGCAAGTTATTTTATTTATTTAAATACTTCTACTCTGCCTCGTTCCACAAAAGAATTGGGAAAGTCAGGTAGGAGACTTGATTGAGAGCTAGTCTTTTACTTAGAAAGCTGTCAAAATTATAGCAAAATTAGCTCTAATTGTTGATTTAGTTGTATTCTTTGAGTCAAATTTGTATAAGACAATATACCTTATAGTGGCTATGTCTATACAGGGAAAAGCACATGAAGAATATGTGCGTAATTTAAGATGCTAAAGGAGTATTCTTTGTGTTTCAGTAGCATTGACACGTAATACACACACACATTACACATTTATATATATATGCACACACATTATATATATATATATGTGTGTGTGTGTGTGTGTGTGTGTATGACTTTTCTTTAATTACCTGAATTTCATAGTTTCCTGTTTACTGTGCTCAGTATTAGTGGTTCATTGGCAGAAAAATAGCAGAAAAAAATTTGTCAGGCAATTTTGTCAGGGATATTCCATCAGCACACAACCAAATTATGAGGTCTGTCAGTCAGTAAATGCTTGACCAGAACTTCTAATTTCTTTGCTATCATGTATTTTTTTGTCAGATACCTTTGATGCATCAGTACATTCTGTTTTATGTATATAAAACCAGTCTGATGTCACATCTTGTTGTGTATATACATATATCCTTTGTTCTGACTAGGTTACTACATCTGCCCTTATTCATGTAAACCAGGAATCCTTTTTCACTTTGTGGATATTTTATCATCTCCAGGACCAAGTCTAATCAGAGAATAGTAAGTTTGGGGGAAAAATTGATTAAGGCCAGATTTTTCTTACTTTTCATTATTTTAAAAGAAACTGAACTTGGACCATGCACACAAAGTGGTCATTCATTAAGTACCTTTCAGGAAGCAAAGCATATTTAATTTTAATTCTCTAACATTTGAGGTATATGTAACAGTTAATTTCTTCTTGTGTGTTTTTAATACTTCTTTCATTCTCTCTCAGCCCCTGTCAAGTACAGTATAAAAACTTTGATTTTTTTTAATTAAAGTAAATCCATTTAAATAAATTTATTTTGAGAGAATTCCATTACAAACTTAAAGTGATTGGGTCATTCTTGACTGTTTAGGGTTTCATCTTTTACTACATTTTCCGGAGCTTTTACTATGCATAAGTCATTTTGATAAGGCAGAGAGAGGATTTAGCAGAAAACAAAATAGACCTAGCCCCTGCCTTTACTGTCTTTACAGTTTAGACAGCGAGAAAACCAGTAAACAACTAACCACAAAAATAAGCAGGTATTTAGAAATTGAGATAAGTGCAATGAAGGAAAAGATTTCCAGGATTGAAAATTCAAGGGATGCCTAGTTTAGATTGAGAGAACAGGAAAAGCTTCCCTGGAAATTACAATTGAACTAGTGAAATACTGGAAGGATGAGCTGAAGGTGTCTGAGAAATGAGAGATTGCCAGTGTGTCTGAAGAATTAGTGATGGAAGGAGTGAGTGGGACAAGGAAAAACCAAGAGGTTTTGATGATACAAGCACCTGGGGGCCATGTTAACAGTTTTAAAATTTGATCTGAAGTGCACTGGAAGTCATTGAAGGGCTTTAAGAAAATATGATTCATATTTTTAAAAGATTCTCTGACTTCTGGTTGTGTGGAGAATAGATTACAGAAAAACAAAAGTAAAGAGAGATGGGGTTTTTCAGTGGGAGATACCCATTAGAAGATTGCCACATAGGGCTAGGTGAGAGACGATGATGATTTGGACCAGATGAATAGCAGTCAGTGGAGACAAAATGAAGGGAACATATATCATGAAAGCAATATAAATTGACCATGGGGTGGATTGAATGAGACTGTGAGATAGAATGAGTTATTAAGAATAGCTTCCATGTTCTATCATGAGCAACAAGGTAGATGGAGGCACGTGGATGCACAGAAATGGAGAAAATGGAACAGGAGCTGTTTTAACAAAACAGTATCAAAAACCTGAAGTTAGGGATCATTATTATAGAGAGGTTGAGATGAAAGATGTAGTGAAAGACAGGCATTCGGAGTAGCAACGGAGGAATCTTGAAGACGACAGAACCCTCCGTGAAAGTTCAGCAAAGATAGAACTTGAGTGACAGTCCTCATAATTCAGGAGAACAAAGGGCCTTGGTGCTTTGGTGAGAACCTCAGAAGCAGACATGACTCTTGATTACTGACAACTTATTTGTCTTTGGACAAATCACAATAGGCTACATGGGCCTCTACTCAGTCATCTGTTCAATGAAGATGTCTGATTAGATAAGATACGCTTTCATTCCAACATTCCATGATTCTATGCAGGGTGGGAAGGCAGGGGTTCGATGATTACAGAGCTCAGTTCCAGCTCTTTAATCTCTACATCTGTAACAGGGGACTAATATTAATGACATAGCAGGTATAAGCTACCTTGTATGTTGAAGTGCCTTTTTCCCTTTCTTTCCTTTTAATGCTAATCAGTAGTTCTTGTATATTTCATTTGGAAATTAGTCATATAGTTTCTTTTCCTAAATTAGAGAGACAAATGTGGAGTAGAATCCCAGCCTCTGTACATTTTTATGTGTTTTATTTTGTCATGTGATCTTACTTCTCTGAGGCTCTATTTTTTCACTTGTAAAATGAATTGGCAATATTTAGCTTATCAAGTTGTTATAAAATTTGGATGAAATAATGTATGCTGAAGGCTTAGCAAAGTATCTGGAACATAATAGTCTCTCAAAAGATTTTATTCTCTTTTCCTTTATTCTTTAAGTAAAAATTAGTTGAACTGTAATCCTCTCTTCAGATTTTATCCCAAGGCAAAATAGAGATTAGGCAAGTAATCTTTAGGTCAGCACTACTTTCTATAGTTCCTGGATAACAGATCAGGTGATATTTATTTCTGTATTCAACAATTACTAAATTTTAGGCAGAGTCAGCAATTGTATTACTGTTAATGCTTTACTGTAACCAGGGAAATTCTGACTTTGTCATTGGTAAGGGAAAATAGCTCCAAGAACAATGAAAAGCTTCTCTAAGCCAAACTGGCATCTGTCATAGCTTAGTGATATATGTTGTTTAATGCCAATGCAAGTCCAATTTGTATTTTAAATGGCAATAATAATCCTTAAAATAGGTAAGAAGACTCTGGAGTGCTGTGTAAAAGAAAACAACACACACATACCCCCTTTGACTTTCAGAGTGCAGCAAGCCTGATTTTGGAGCCATTACAATCAGTGAGCTACTCAATCTTCTCTCAGTAGCCCTTTTCAGTAGCATCCAATTTTCTACCTCTCAGACCCGAGGTTATCTTAAGTGAATTGTTGAAGAGAAGACAAAAGGTCCATCCCATAATATTCCTAGCATAGAGAGGCCAGGTTAAATGGGATTCTGACTGAGTACTTTTGTGTTTCAAGCTCCCGCTTAGCTCACAGGTGGCTGTAATTGTGTCTGGCAAGGCCAAGAGCATCTTGAAATCTTGGCCAATGTGCTTTCTTCACCCAGCCTTTAAAGTCCAGGAATTGGAAGGTTCAAACAATACAAGTTTAAGATTTTATCACCACAGGCTCTGGCTATTACAATAAATCCTTATTCCTATCTCTCCCTCTAATCTCTCTGCCACCAATTTCTCTCTCCTTCAGTTTTCTCTCTCCTTCAATTCTGACTTCCTTCAGATTAATCTTCTTAAAATAATTCCTGAATGAAATCTCGCCTCATCTTAAAATGTGGCACTCTGTTAAAGTGTAAACTCTATAAGGTGGCAAAATCTGACCCCAAGCTACCTGCCTAGATTTTTTTTTCTCATTACAATCTTTCATACTTTCACACATACGAGGCATATGTAATATCTTGGGATCCTGCCAAATCTCAGTGGTACTGCCAGAAGCAGAATATACATCCTGTTTAGCTTTGAGATTCAGAAACTTGTTCCTTATTTCTCCTTCCCTGGCACATGAGAATCCTTATATTTTATGCCGAAAACCATTTTGCTTTCATGTACCGTCAAGATATTCTAACTATGCTAATGAATCCCTTTCCCTAGAAGTTTTGTTTTTTGTTTGTTTGTTTTTTAAAGCAGAAGCCTGTTATCCTTATAAGGTCTTTCTGTTTTTGCCCTCACCACAAGTCCCACCCTGCAATAATGGGCATAGAGATGTCATCAAATTTCCTGAAAGTAAATTAAAGTGGAAAATGCAGAGAGAAAGAAAACCCTATGAAAGTGAACAGTCAAAATATTGAGAGATTGATAGCTCATTGCATATGGTCCAAGGCTGGACCAGTGCAAAAACTGGGCATTAGTTAAAGAGAAATAGGACTCTTGAGTACTGGCTGGCGATGATTGAGTACATGCTGAGGTAATTCAAATGCAAAATCAAGTGAAGTAGTAGGCCAAGAAAGTCCAAATACCAGCTCGAACTTACATATGTTGAATTAACTTAGGGATCTTTGATCTAATCGCTTCAAGGCAAGCAAGCATACACTGTATGAGTGTATGAGTCAGGAACATGGGTATGAAACATGCCAAAAAGACCTTATTCAGTTAAGGATAATTTGGCAAAATTAACAATCATATACGAGATATAAAGGAACAAGAGGTTGAATGGTCCTGCATGATTGTCAGGCAAAAAAAAGAAAAAAAGATGAAGTAACAGTTGAACTAGCTAGATACATATTTTATCAACTATATTTATGGATCATTATTCCTTTTATTTCTTTAACAAAATATAATGGGTTTCTCCAGACACCTGACATAAATGAAATTAAATGATATTATAGTGATACAGTGGACAGTACTTTGGAATCAGAGCCAGTTCAAATCCTAATTCACTATTGCCTGTTTCTGTAAGTTCTGTTGGAACACAGAGCTGTTTCATGTTCATTTGCATATTGTGTGGCTGCTGTCAAGCTACAGTGGTGTTGTTGAGACAGTAGAGACTATATGGGTCATAAAGCCTCATGATTTACTATTTAGCCCTTTACAGGAAAAGTTTGCCAATCCCTGATTTAAAAGAGCAATAATTTATTCTTGGTTAATAGTCTGTTTGGCTGCAGCAGTTCTGTTCCACATATATTTACTCTGGGGCATGACCTGTGTAGTTCTGTCTGGTAGGGGAAAGACTTTTCATAATGATGAAAATTGAAAAGAGCAGACCTCTTTGGGGCTAGGCTCAAAACTGACCCACTGTTGTTTCTGCCCACGTACCACTGGCAAAAGGAAGTCAAATGATCAAGTCTAAAGTCAAGGGACAGAGAAACACTGTACTCATCATGAGACAAGAGTGTGGATGTAGCGAAGGATGAAGAATTGAGGTCAATAATTCAATCCACTACAGTTGGTGAAGTAATTAATTGGCCATGTGCCTCTCTGAGGGGCTAGCCTCCCAGGTAGAGTAAACAGCCAGTACAAAAATCCTAAGGCAAGAACATCCCTGGTATATCCCTGGTATATTTAAGATCAGTAGGTCTACAATGAGGTGAGTGAGAGGGAGAGTAGTAGGAGTTGAGATTGGGGACAAGTGTGAGGGGACAGCCCAACCATTTGAGTGAGATGGGAGGTCAATACAAGGGCAGAAGAATGACAAAATTTGACTTATATTTTAAATGAATCTCTCTGACTCCTGTGTTGAGAATAGATTTGAAGGGAAAGGATGGAATCAGGCAAAGCAGTTTAGAACCTATATCAGTAGTCCAAGTAGGAGATAGTGGTAGTAAGTGGCCACAGAGGAGGTGGTGAGAAAGATTAAGTTCTGTGTATATTTTGATGTCAGCACCGAGAGAATTTCCTCACAGATTGGATGAAAGGTGTGAGGAAAAGAGAGATAAGGATGACTTCCACATGTTTGGTTTGCATAATGGAAATGATGTAGTTACTGTCAAGTGAGTTGAAAATAACAACAAGTTGAGCAGTTTTGAGAGGGAGAAGTTGGGTGAAGGACATATTGAGTGCATGATGTCTTTTAGACATCCAAGTGGCGTTGTCAAATAGGCAAGAGGTTACCCAGGACTGAAGTTCAGGAGAAAAGCCTGTGCTAAAGATATATACTTGGGTATCACTGGCTTATGGATGGTATTTCAAGCAATCAGACTGGATGCATTCACTAAATGAGTTAGTGTTAGAGAATAGGTCTAAAGATTGAGGTGCTGGCGCATGCCAACTTGAGGAGGTCTAGGAGAAGAGGAAGAACAAGGAAATAAGACTGAAATAGAGAAGCCAATGAGATAGGGTAAAAACTATGGTTGATAATAGAGTCATTTTATAGGAAAGGCAGAAATCCGACTTAAGGTACTTCAGTTGTCTTAGTTTTCAGACAGGGAAGATTGGCTTCCTCTTCAGCACCATTACTGACTGTATTTTTCAGATGTGCCTTGATTGTAATGTTAGCACAAATTGGAGTGAAGCACTGACCTAAGTGTTATAGGAAATTTTAGTGAAGGCATATCTCAAAGATATTGTGGGTTTGGTCCCAGACCATATATTGCAAAAAATCAAGTCAAATGAAGTTTTTGGTTTCTCAGTGCATATTAAAGTTATGTTTACAATATACTATAGTCTATTGGGTATACAATAACATTGTGTCTAAAATAACAATATACATACCTTGATTTGAGAATACTTCATGTCAGGGCTCCTGCGTGGCTCAGTTGGTTAAGCGTCTCTTGATTTTGACTCAGGTCATGAGCTCAGGTTCTTGAGACCGAACCCTTTGTGGGGCTCTGCTTTCAGTGGGGAGTCTTGCGATTTTCTCTCCCTCTGCCCTCCATCCTCTCACTCTCTCTAAAATAAATAAGGTTTGTGTTTGCCACAAACATTCAGTTTGTAAAAAGTGCTATATCTGTGAGGTGTCATACAGGAAGTTTTGCCTGTATTATCTACACAGCCACTAATCCCACAGCCACAGGTTGGTAGGAGTTGAAGGGATGGATTATTTTGAATGTTAGCATTTCCTGATCAATCTCAATTTCAAAGTTCATTACTTTGGTTTTCCTGGTGACTATGTCAGAAAGGAGCCTTATCATAAATCTTATATAAACACCATAATCTTATATGCAATCTTATATAAATCTTATATATATAATATATCACATATATATTATATATAATCTCACATATAATCTTATATATATCATAATATTATGTAAACCCTAAAATCTTATATAAACATTTATACAGCTTGATGATTTTATCTCATAGTTTAAACCCTCAGAATAACTTTGAAACGTTTTAAGCTGATATAGAGGAACATTTATGTTCTGGGTTCTGATTCTCTTTTTGACACTATTTATCTCTCTACTCCCTTCTCTCTTTGTTCCTGCCATGTTGACAGTTTATACTTTCAGTTCCCTGAATGAGACATGCTCTCTTTTGCCTCCTGGTTGTTGCATGTGACCTTCCTTTGGGATACTTTCTCTCCACATCAACTGGTTAGCTTCTTGTTCATTTTTAGGTCTCAGTTTAAATGTTACCTCCTCAGTCCTCCCTGATTCTTTAGATGCTGTTTTAGAAATGCAGAATTCCACATCATAGCTCTTAGTAAACAATATTATAACTTCCTATATATATATTTTTTTTCCATTTCTTCCTCTATACCAGGGCTTGTCAAACATTTCTGTATAGGAACAGATAGTAAATATTTTGGGCTTTGTGGGCTATAGAGTTTCTGTTATAAAGACTTGATGCTGTCATTGCAGCGTAGCCATAGCAAACCAGCCATAGAAAAAACATGAACAAATGATTGTGTTCTAATAAAACTTTATGAAAAACAGGCAGTGGATTGGATTTGGCCCATAATCATAGGAAATATATTCTGTTGACTGGTATGTCCCCAGAATGTAGCATAGTCCCTGAAACACAGTAAGAACCCCAGAAATATTTGTTTTAAGAAAAAAGGGCAGGGGCACCTGGGTGGCTTAGTGGATTAAGCCTCTGCCTTCGGTTTAGGTCATGATCTCAGGGTCCTGGGATTGAGGCCCACATCTGGCTCTCTGCTCAGCGGGGAGCCTGCTTCTCCCCCTCCCCCGCCCCGCTCTCTCTGCCTGCCTCTCTGCCTACTTGTGATCTCTGTCTGTCAAATAAATAAATAAAATCTTTTAAAAAAAAGAAAGAAAGAAAGAAAAAAGGGCAATCTCATAAACCTTGCCAAGAAAATAGCCTCGTCGTGACTGTGCAAAAGTCACACAATTTAAGTTACCTTTTGTGCGTTCTTTCAAAGCAGTCCTCGGTCCTTCAAATCTTTTCTTCTTTACTCCTATCTAAAATCAGCAACCATTTGAATGCTCCAACTCATTTTCTAATTGTTCCTGTATGTAAGGCAGTTATTTCACAGAACATGGGGGCTGTGCACTTTGAGCTATGACTAGGAATGGTGGATATTTTCCCTCTTTATATGCAGTTGGGATGGAGTTGTCCCTGAGACCGAGTCTGTGCATTGTGGTTATTGGGAATCTGGTATTCATAGACCCTTCCTGTCTTTCTGCAGTGCATGGAATTTGGGTAAGTGGTGATTCATTTGCAGAGATATCATTTATTTAGGTTCACTTAATGGAGCTTTATGTGGTTTCTCGGCCATGGTTTACTTCCCCAAATTATGAGCGGGAAATCAGGAGGTTTATGAGAATTTTGGCTTGTACCTTTGCCAGGTAATGAGTAAAACATGGTGTAGGGGATGAGAGGCTGTATTTGTGGTAGTCACATCTTTTAACCAGACATTGTCAGGATGTTGAGCCAGATTTGGTCAGATGAGCAAGTTAATCCCTGGGAAGTCTCATTACTTCTGGGTTTTTTAAAAGAAAAGGAAAATAATAGAAAAGATGGTTGTATTTTTAAAGTGACCCCCAAAACCATAATTATTTCCACTTTTTTTCCAGTTAGCTCTACTTTATGTTTTACCAGGGAGTTTTAGTCGGTTTTGAGCACCAACCAAATCCCAAATCCAGAAGAAAATGGACTTGTAGATTTCACCTATCCTTGACTCGTCACATGAGCTATGCATGGGGAAAGACAGGCTCAGCCTGCCTCTGGTGCAGAGATCTGTTACTGCGCTCCCCAGCATGAGCAGAACTCACCAATTCTGAGAGTTGAAGTGCTATGTCAGGCCAAGTAGTGTTTCAACTATTTATGAACTGTAAAAAAAAGTCCTTCACATTTTAGAGTAGATGCAGACTAAAGAAAGAAGAAACAAGGTTAACGAGAAGTTAGAATAAAAGAGTGAAATTCAGAAAAGAGGCATAAACAGCAGTAATTTTTTTTAAAAGTTTTATTTATTTATTTGTCAGAGAGATAGAGGGAGCACAAGCAGGGAGACCAGCAGGCAGAGAGAGAACAGACTCCCTGCTGAGCAAGAAGCCTGATGTGGGACTCGATCCCAGGACCCTGGGATCATGACCTGAGCTGAAGGCAGAGACTTAACCAACTGAGCCACTCAGGCATCCCATCAGTAAAAATGTTTTTGATCCTTTTATATTTACATTCATATTTATGTAGTGCTATACAGAGAGAAATAAATTCCTAAATAACTTTTATACTTATTCCTTCAACAGCCCTCTGAACTAGGCAGGGTTAAGCACAGATTCTTCTTTATTTACAATGGGATTATATCCTCATAACCCCATTGTAAGTTGAAAATATCATGAGTCAGAAATGCATGTAATACACCTAACCTACTGAACACCATAGCTTAGCCTACCTTACCTTAAATGTGCTCAGAATACTTAGCCTATATTTGGGCAAAATCACCTAACACAAAGTCTATTTTATAATTAAGTGATGAATATCTCGTGTAATTTATTGAATACTGTATTGAAAGTGAGACACAGAATGCTTGTCCATGTATCAGTTGTTTACCCTGGTGACCAAATGGCTGACTAAGAGCTGGGGCTCACTGCCACTGCCCGGCAGGGCAGGACAGTATTGTACCACATCATTATCCTGGGACAAGATCAAAATCCAGAATTCAGAGTTTTTACTGAATGCATATCACTTTTGCACCACCACAAAGTTGAAAAATCCTGAATTGAAATGTCGTAAGTCAGGGACCATCTGTATTTTTTACAAATGGCAAAACTGGCTTTCAAAAAGAGATTAAGTGACTTGGTCACACCCTGTAGAGATCCTTATGGTAAAGGGGGGACAGGGCCATGCTTATTTTCATTGCCACTCACCTGCACAATTCACTGCTTTCTTCCATAAGATTCACTGCTTTCTTCTAGTTTCTTTTCAAATTCTAGACCTTAAGATATCAGGGTTCAAGGACTGGATTTCTGTTGGCCACCATTTTTCCTATATTCCCATAGCTTGGTTTGGTTATTTCTTCCATTGTTTCCCATTAGTCTTTTTTTTTTTTTTTCTTTTCAGCGTAACAGAGTTCATAGTTTTACACCACACCCAGTGCTCCATGCAATGCGTGCCCTCCACAATACCCACCACCAGGCTCCCCCAACCTCCCACCCCCCCGCCCCTTCAAAACCCTCAGGTTGTTTTTCAGAGTCCATAGTCTCTCATGGTTCATCTCCCCCCCAATTTTCCTCAACTCCCTTCTCCTCTCCATCTCCCCATGTCCTCCGTGTTATTTGTTATGCTCCACAAATAAGTGAAACCATATGATAATTGACTCTCTCTGCTTGACTTATTTCACTCATCTTAATCTCTTCCAGTCCCGTCCATGTTGCTACAAAAGTCTGGTATTCATCCTTTCTGATGGAGGCATAATACTCCATAGTGTATATGGACCACATCTTCTTTATCCATTCGTCTGTTGAAGGGCATCTTGGTTCTTTCCACAGTTTGGCGACCGTGGCCATTGCTGCTATAAACATTGGGGTACAGATGGCCCTTCTTTT
>PISX010031167.1:0-17770 GCA_004024625.1 Mellivora capensis
GAGCATGTGGTTCTTGATCTCAGGGTTGTGAGTTCAAGTCCAATGTCAGGTGTAGAGATTACCTAAACAAAAACTTAAAAATAAAAATTACAGGCAGTTGGAGTTTCAAAAGAAAAGAAGAGATAGAATGGAACAGAAAAAAATGTGGATATTACATGGCCAACATTTCCCAAATTTGGTAAAAATACAAGTATCTATACACTCTTTAGGCAGAAAGTCATATCTATGCATGTAATACTCAAATCACTGAAAACCAAAGGTGAACAGAACAAGTATACGGAGTGGGGAAAATACATGCCACAATCAGGAGAGCGATGAAAAAATAATATGTAATTTCTTAATGAGGGAATATGAAAAAGGTAGCTAAAATAAAACAAAAGGCATCTTTATAGCACCTGAAGAAGAAGATATCTGAGAGAGGATCCAAAAAGCATGAATGAGTTATAAACTGGACTTCATCCAAATTATAAGTGCTGTTCACTGAATACCTCATTAAGAAGATGAAAATGTAAGCCTTACACATGGAGAAAACATTTCAACTCATATATCTGACAGAATATGAAAAAAAACTTCTATAAATCAATAATAAAACACAATTCAATTTTTTAAATGGGCAAAAAATTTGACCAGACACCTAACAAAAGATGATATCTGAATTGTTTATAAGATATTAAAAGATTCTAAAATTAAGTATATGCAAATTAGACCATATGATGCTACATCACACTCTCTATCATTGCTAAAAGCAAAAAGGTTCATCACCAAATTGTAAAGATGTGGAGCAAGTGGAGTCTCATCTATCATTAAATGAGCATATAAAGTGATTTGGTATAATCACTTTGAAAAAGAATTTGGCAGTTTTTTATAAAGCTGCATATATAGACATATCTAGTCTATAATTGAAGACATATAGCCCATGTTACAAAAAATTGGAAACACCTCCAATGTTCATCAACAGAAGTATGGACAAACAAATCATTGTATATTGATACAATGGAATACTTAGCAATATAAATAAATCTCAAATCCATTACATTGATCAAAAGAAGCCAGACACAAAAGAGTGCACACTATGTGATTTCACTTATGTAGTAGATTGAAATGAGAAACATAAGTAAAAAACTGTAACTGTGAGGAATAGATGTTGCTAAGCTTGTGGTAATCATCTTGCAATACATACATATATCAAATCATTACTTTGTACACATTAAACTTACCAAATGCTATTTGTCAATTATATCTCAATAAAACTAGAAAAGTATGCTCCCTATGGGGATCTAGGAAGTCTTCTATGGTGGAAGATATACTGTATCTAGACTGGAATGCTTGTTACACCATTATATCCATTTGTCAAAGTCTACATAATATATGCTAAAAGTTATTCTTGCACAGGGACTTGAAGAATGTTAATTTTACCTCCATAAAAAAAAGTATCTTCCTGCAAGAAGCATCTTCTCGTTGATCCTACTTAACTCTAAATAAACAATCAGCAATTATGTCACTAATTCATTTCCTATTTCTACTGGAAGCTAAATGTATGCAGTTTAAGTATCTGTTTCTTCATATATGAAATTGTACAATTCAAACACATGGGTTTATAGTACAACTTTCTCATATAAAATTTTATATGTTCATACCTACTAAGTGTTAAGTTCAATAACTTAAAAGTTAAATAACCCAGGTTGAATAATAGCTTCAAGATTGTTGGTGTCAATTATGCCATTTATTTTAATATATCCATAATACTTCCAAAAATAAGTTTTTTTCTAAGAAAATCAATAATGGGTTCAGATATCAGATTATGCATTTTCACCTGCCTTTTACACAGCATCAAGATGATGTCATAAGATGGGGAAGGAAGGATAAAAGAAACATACCTACCAAGAGTAAAAAACCTAAAGAGGTGACTGAAGATAAATAAAATCTAGATTGGAGGAAACAGGCACAAAAATAACACAGGTTTAGAAAACTAGATTTATAATGGGAGATAGTATTAAGAGTCAACACTTTAATAATATACATTTTTCCACACTTCTTACTTTGATTTCATGAAATATTTATAAGTATTCAAAAATTATGTTTTTAATATCAGTATCAAAGAGGTTTTTCAGGTTTCTAAGAGACACTTGATCTAAGTGTATAACTCCGTAAATCTGCTTGCACAAGAACTATTCATCATAGATGATATAAATTCCATAAGACTCAGTGTAATCCTAAATTATAATTTGACCTTAGTTGTATTTCAATTAGTATGCTCAGGACAGCATAAATAATCTTATTTACACATTTAATTCAAGTTCACGTTACACATGTAGAAAAAAAGTAAAATTTGGCGTAGGAATGATAGATTGTTTTATATTTAGACACAGAATTGAATATGATCTTCATGTTTTGAAAAATTGTTTTGCCTCTAAGTACTTTCTGTTTTTGTAGTGAGAAAAGTATAATCTATATTCCTCCTTTTTGTAGTGTTCCATTAACTGTACACCTAGAATCCTATGAACAAAATTTTTAAAAATTCTAGTTAGTTAACATACAATGTAATATTTGTTTCAGGTATGGAATTTAGTGATTCATTACTTAATATCACATCCAGTGCTCATCATGAGCGCCCTCCTTAATACGCATCACCCATTCAGCCCCTCCTACACCCACCTCCCTCCAGCAATCCTTGGTTTGTTCTCTATAGTTAAGTCTCTTACGGTTTGCCTCCCTCTCTTTTTTCCTTCCTGTATGTTCACCTATTTTGTTTCTTAAATTCTACATATGAGTGAAATCATATGGTATTTGTCTTTCTCTGACTGACCCATTTTGCTTAGCATAATACACTCTAGCATCTATCTACATCCACATTGCAAATGGCATGAGCATAAAATTTTAATATAGAACAATTAAAGAGGGAAAAAGGAGGATTAATTTTGTCTCCTTTTGAACTTCCATAATAGAATCCTACAGTATGATTTCATTTATTTTTGTTGCTTTGCTTAACATTATATCTTAAACAATTATTGTATTAATGGGACCTTTTGGTTTATTTCATTGCTGTGTTCCTTGCATTCTATTGAACAAATATGCTATACCTTATTTACCCATTCTCCTATTGATGGACTTTTGGGTTAATTCCAGTTTTTTTCTTCTCATGTAAGAATGCTATGAAAATTCTATTTTTTTTGTAACTAAACATACATATTTGTTTAGAATCTATACCCACTTAAACTATTTGGTCACAGTAGATGCATTTGCTTAGTTACATAAATAATGCTGAATAGTTTTCCAAAGTAGTGGTACCAATTTAGATAGAGAATGAGAATTGAGTTTGCTTTACAAACTTTTCAACACTTGGTATTATAAGAATTGTTTTGTTAACTGTGACTATAATTTGAATTTCTGTGATGGCCAATGATATTTACCATTATTTTATTTTTTTAGCATTTTAAATATTTTATTTTATGAATTTTGTCTATTCAAGTATCCTGGCCACTTGTCCTTTCCTTACTGATTTGTCATTTTCTTAAATATTCTGTACATGTGTTGTGTGTGTGTATATATAGTTGTATATACATACCTGTATATATTTATATAGATATATATGTTATATAACAATTTTCTTCACTGCAAATATCATCTACTACACTTGCCTCTTCAGTCTCTTACTGATGAACAGAAGTTCTTTTTTTTTATTTTTTTTTATTTCTTTTCAGTGTAGCAGAATTCATTGTTTATGTACCACACCCAGTGCTCCATGCAATACATGCCCTCTATAATACCCACCACCAGGCTCACCCAACCTCCCACCCCCAGCCCCTTCAAAACTCTCAGATTGTTTTTCAGAGTCCATAGTCTCTCATGATTCATCTCCCCCCTCCAATTTGCCCCAACTCCCTTCTCTCCATCTTCCCATGTCCTCCGTGTTATTTCTTATGCTCCACAAATAGGTGAAACCATATGATAATTGACTCTCTCTGCTTGACTTATTTCACTCAGCATAATCTCTTCCAGTCCCATCCATGTTGATACAAAATTTGGGTGTTCATCCTTTCTGATGGAGGCATAATACTCCACAGTGTATATGGACCACATCTTCCTTATCCATTCGTCTGTTGAAGGGCATCTTGGCTCTTTCCACAGTTTGGCAACTGTGGCCATTGTTGCTATGAACATTGGGGTACAGATAGCCCTTCTTTTCACTACATCTGTATCTTTGGGGTAAGTACCCAGTAGTGCAATTGCAGGGTCATAGAGTAGCTCTATTTTTAATTTCTTGAGGAATCTCCACACTGTTCTCCAAAGTGGCTGCACCAACTTGCATTCCCACCAACAGTGTAAGAGGGTTCCCCTTTCTCCACATCCTCTCCAACACACGTTGCTACTGTCTTGTTAATTTTGGCCATTCTAACTGGTGTAAGGTGGTATCTCAATGTGGTTTTAATTTGAATCTCTCTGATGGCTAGTGATGATGAACATTTTTTCATATGTCTGTTAGCCAGTTCTATGTCTTCATTGAAGAAGTGTTTATAAACAGAAGTTCTTAATGTAATTCACCTTATCAAAATTTCCTTAATGGTTTGCTTTTATGTATTCTTTGTGAGAAACCTTTGAGTACCACCAATTACCTTTTTTAAACTTTATAAGACAGTAAAACTTCATTTTTTTTTACTTTTTACATTTATATCTAAAATCTCTCAAGTATTGGTTTATGTATACAGTATGAAATAGAGGTAAAGATGTACATTTTCTATATGGCTATAAAGTAGATCCACCATCTTGAATTTATAAGACTGTCTCCCACCTCTGTCCATTGGCACTTTTGTCACAAACCAATTGTTATCATATAACAATAACCAATAATAATATAATATAATATAACCAATTGTTATTATAATGTGGTTCCCTTTTTAAAGACTTTTAAACACTGTTATCATTTCTTTACCTTTCCACATATTTTTAAATCAACTAGCAATTTTTAAAAATCTATTTTTGATTTTTATTTTGATTGAATTTTGATAAATTAACTTAGGTACATTTAACATCTTTACAAGACTGATGCTTCCAAATCATGAACATGATTTATTTAGTCTTTTTTAATTCTTATCAGTATACTGTGTTGTTTTCTGTTTAGAGGATCTGCATATCTGAAATTAGATTTTAGGCATTTAATATGTTTTAGTGCAATTGTAAATGGTAATTTAAATTATTTTGTCTTTTTAAAAATTATATTATGTTAGTCACCACACAGTACATCATTAGTTTTTGATGTAGTGTTCCAAGATTCATTGTTTATGCTCCACACCCAGTGCTCCACGCAATTCATGCCCTCCTTAATACCCACCACCAGACTCATCCATCCTCACCACCCCCTTCCCCTCTAAAACCCTCAGTTTTTTTTCTCAGAGTCCACAGTCTCTTGTGGTTTGTCTTCCCCTCTGATTCCCCCCCTTCCCTTTTCCCTTCCTTCTCCTAATGTCCTCCATGTTATTCCTTATGTTCTACAAGTAAGTGAAACCATATGAGAATTGACTTTCTCTGCTTCTCTTATTTCACTCAGCATAATCTCCTCCAGTCCCATCCATGCTGATGCAAAAGTGGATATTCATCCTTTCTGATGGCTGAGAGATATTCCATTGTATATATGGACCACATCTTCTTTATCCATTCATCTATTGAAGGGCATCTTGGCTCTTTCCACAATTTGGATATTGTGGACATTGCTGCTATGAACATTTGGGTGCATATGGCACTTATTTTCACTACATCTGTATCTTTGGGGTAAATACCCAGTAGTGCAATTGGTGGGTCCTAGGGTAGTTCTATTTTTAATTTTGTGAGGACTCTTCACACTGGTTTCCAAAGTGGCTGCACCAACTTGCAGCCAACAGTGTAAGAGGGTTCCCCTTTCTCCACATCCTCGCCAACATTTATTGTTTCCCGCCTTGTTAATTTTTGCCATTTTAACTTGTGTAAGGAAGTGTCTCAATGTGGTTTTGATTTGAATCTCCCTGATGGCTAATGATGGTGAACATTTTTTTCATGTGTCTGTTAGCCATATGTATGTCTTCTTTGGAGAAGTGTCTCTTCATGTCTTCTGCCTATTTTTTTGATTGAGTTATTTGTTTTTTGAGTGTTGAGTTTGAGAAGTTCTTTATAGATCTTAGATATCAACCCTTTATCTGATATGTCATTTGCAAATATCTTCTCCCATTCTGTGGGTTGCTTCTTAGTTTTGTCTCCTTTGCTGTGCAGAAGCTTTTTATCTTGATGAAGTCCCAAAAGTTCATTGTTGCTTTTGTTTCCCTTGCCTTTGGAGGCATGTCTTGAAAGAAGTTGCTGGGGCCAATTGCAAAAGGGTTGCTGCCTGTGTTCTCCTCTATAATTTTGATGGATTCCTGTCTCACATTGAGGTCTTTCATCCATTTTGAGTTTATCTTTGTGTATGGTATAAGAGAGGGGTCAAGTTTCACTCTTCTGTACATTGCTGTCCAATTTTCCCAGCACCATTTATTGAAGAGACTATATTTTTTCCATTGGTAATTTTTTCTGGCTTTGTTGAAGATTATTTGACCACAGACTTGAGGTTTCATATCTGGGCTCTCTGTTCTGTCCATTGGTCTATATGTCTGTTTTGTGTGTGTGTGTGCCAGTACCATGCTATCTTGGTGATCACAGCTTTGTAATATAGCTTGAAATCAGGAAAAATTATGCCCCCAGCTTTGTTTTTCTTTTTCAACATATCTTTGGTGACTGGGTTCCTTTCTGGTTCCATACAAATTTTAGGATTGTTTGTTCCAGCACATTTAAAAATTCTGATGGTATTTTGATTGGGATGGCATTGAAAGTACAGATGCCTATGCTCTGGACAGCATAGACATTTTATCAATGTTTATTCTTCTGATCCATGAGCATGGAATATTTTTCCATCTTTTTGTGTCTTCAATTTTTTTCATGTATTTTGTAGTTCCTAGAGTATAGATATTTTATCTCTTTGGTTAGATTTATTCGAAGGTATCTTATGGTTTTTGGTGCTTTTGTAAATGTAATTGATTCTCTAATTTCCCATTCTACAGATTCATTGTTAGTGTATAAGAAAGCAACTGATTTCTGTGCATTGGTATTGTATCCTGCCACACAACTGAATTATTGTACGAGTTCTAGTAATTTGGGGGTGGAGTTCTGGATTTTCCACCTAAAGTATTATGACATCTGCAAAGAGAGAGAGTTTGGCTTCTTCTTTGCCAATTTGAATACTATTTTATTTCTTTTTGTTGTCTGATTGCTGTTGCTAGGACTTCTAGTACTATGTTGAACAAGAGTGGTAAGAGTGGGCATCTTTCTCCTGTTCCTGATAGCAATAAGAAAGTTCTCAGCAATTCCCCATTGAGAATGATATTCTGATGTGCGTTTTTCATAGATGGATTTTATAAAGTCGAGGAATGTTCCCTCTATCCCTATACTCTGAAGAGTTTTAATCAGGAAAGGATGCTGTATTTTGTCAAATACTTTTTCTGCATCAATTGAGAGGACCATGTGGTTCTTCTCTCTTCTCTTCTTAATTTGTTCTATCATATTGATTGATTTTCAAGTGCTGAACCACCACTGCATCCCAGGGATAAATCTCAATTGGTTGTGGTGAATAATCTTTTTAATGTACTGTTGGATCCTCTTAGCTAGGATCTTCTTGAGAATCATGGCATCCACATTCAACAGGGATATTGGGCTGAAATTCTCCTTTTTGATTGGGTCTTTGCCTGGTTTGGTGATCAAGGTAATGATGGCCTCATAGGATGAGTCTGGACGTTTTCCTTCTATTTCTTTTTTTTTCTTTCTTTCTTTTTTTTTTTTAACAACATCAGGAGAATAGGTATTATTTTTTCTTTGAATGTTTAGTAGAATTCCCCAGGGAATCCATCAGGCCATGGACTCTTTTTTTTTTGGGGGGGGGGGTGACCACTACTTCAATCTCGTTTCTAGTTCTTGGTCTGTTCAAGTTGTCAGTTTCTTCCCATTTCAGTCTTGGTTGTCTATAGGTTTCCAGGAGTGGATCCATTTCTTCCAGGTTGCTTAACTTATTGGCCTATAGCTGTTGATAACATTTTCTGATAATTTTATTTATTTCCTTGGTGTTAGCCGTTATCTCTCTCCCATTTCATTCATAATTTTATTAATTTTGGGTCCTTTCTCTTTTCTTTTTGATTAGTCTGGCCAGGGGTTTATTGATCTTATTATTCTTTCAAAGAACCAACTTCTATTCTCATTAATGTGTTCTACTGTATCTCTGGTTTCTAATTCATTGATCTCTGCTCTAATCTTAATTATTTCCCTTCTCATGAGTGGGTTAGGCTTAATTTGTTGTTGATTCTCCAGTTTTTCAAGGTGTTAAGAGAGTTTGTGTATTCGGGATTTTTCTATTTTTTTGAGTGATGCTTGGATGACTGTGTATTCCCCCTTCAGACTGCCTTTGCCATATCCCATAGGTTTTGGACCCATGTGTCTTTGTGCTCATTGATTTCCATGAATTGTTTAAGTTCTTCTTTGATTTCCTGGTTGACTCAAACATTTTGGAGCAGGATGGTCTTTAGCTCCCAAGTGTTTGAATTTCTTCCAAACTTTTTCTTGTGATTGAGTTCCAGTTTCAAAGCATTGTGGTCTAAGAATATGGAGGGAATAATCTCAGTCTTTTGGTATTGGTTGAGACCTGATTTGTGGCCCAGCATCAGGTCTATTCTGGAGAAAGTTCAAGGTGCACTTGAGAAGAATGAGTATTCTCTTGTTTGAAGGTGGAATGTTCTCTATATATGTATGGGTTCCATCTGGCCCAATGTGTCATTTCAGAGCTCTTTTTTCTTTGTTGACTTTGTGTTTAGATGATCTGTCTATTGCTCAAAGTGGCATGTTAAGATCTGCTACAATTAACATAATCTTATCAATATGTCTTTTTATTTTGATTAACAGTTGGCTTATGTAGTTGGCTGCTTCCATGTTGGGGGCATAGATATTTATACTTGTTAGACCTTCTTGTTGGATAGACCCTTAAAGAATGATGTAGTGTCATTCTGTATCTTTAACTATAGTCTTTAGCTTAAAATCTAATTTATCTGATATGAGAATCGCTACCCTAGCTTTCTTTTGAGGCAGATTGGCATGAAAGATTATTCTCCATCCCTTCACTTTCAGTCAGGAGGTATCTTTAGGTTCAAAATGAGTCTCTTGTAGGCAGCGTGTATACAGGTCCTATCTTTTTATCCATTCTGCAACCTTGTGCTATTTTATGGGAGCATTTAGGTCATTCACATTGAGAGTGATTACTGAAAGATATGTTTGTATTGTCATCATGTTGCCTGTGAGGTCCTTGTTTTTATAGATTGTCCTGTAAATTTCTGCTCTATATCACTCTTGAGGTCTTTCTTCATTTATAGAACCCCCCCTTAACATTTCTTGTAGGGCCGGCTTGGTGGTAACAAGCTGGTCTTGGAAGCTCTTTATCTCTCCATCCACTCTAAATGACACCATTGCTGGATAAAGTATTCTTGGCTGTATGTTCTTCTCATTTAGTGCCCTGAATATGTCTCGCTGGACTTTTCTGCCTTACCAGGTTTCTGTTGACAGGTCTGATGTTATTCTGATGTTCCTCCCTCTGTATGTAAGGCATCTCTTCCCCCTAGCTGCTTTTAAGGTATTATCTGTGGTTTTTTGATTCACGACACAATTACGTGCCAGTAGGTTGCTCTACTCCCATTGATCTTGGGGAGTCTCCTCTCTGCCTCTAAGACATGAACACTTGTTCCATTCCCCAGATTAAGGTAATTCTCAACTAGGATTTGCTCAACTATATCTCCTAGTCCTCTTTCTCTCTCTCCACCCCCTCAGGGATCCCAATAATTCTAATATTGGAAGGTTTCATGGCATCATTTATTTATCTAATTCTCTTTTCATGGATCCTAAACTGTTTGTTCCAAACCTCCTCCTGATTCTTCTTTTCCATCAGTTTGTCTTCTAGATCACTAATTCAATCTTTGGCTTCATTTACCCTAGCTGTTAGAGTATCTAGATTAGATTGGATCTCATTGATAGCATTTTTAAGTTCTGCCAGGTCAACTCTCACTTCTGTCCTTAGAGAATCTAAGTTGCCACTAATGATATTCTCCAACCTAGCCATTGTCTGCATAACTGTTACCCTAAATTCTATTTTCAACATCTTGCTTATGTCCATATCCATTAGTTCTGTGGCAGATGTCATAGTCTCTGAATTTTTCCTCTGTTGGAGGTTCTTCCAACTAGTCATTCTGGTGAGAGCTGGTTGACGGGATGTATAGCTGAAAATATCAACCATGATCCAGGTAAGGTGCACCCTGGAAAGTTTTGGAGCATTCAAAAGTCATCATCAAAAAGAAACAAAACAAAACAAAACCAGCCAAAATGAACCCCAAGATTTATAAAGTACAAAAAGACCAACAAAAGAAAAAGAAAAAAAATCCAGCCAAAATGAACCCCAGGAATAAGATTTATAAAGTACAAAAATAAAAACAAACAAACAGAAATGCCAACAGAAGAAAAAGAATAAAAATAAAAACACAAAATAAAAAGGGGAAGGTGGTTATAATCCCTCGATGTGGATGATAAAGGGTATTTCAGTTCTTCCTGGATATATCTTGTTATCTTTGTTAGAGGACTCAACTTTCCAGAGACATAGGGAAAATAAAACTGGTATATATATATATATATATATATATATATATATATATATAGTATTGCATAGACAAAAAAGGACTACATTGAAGCTTTTATATATATATATATGTATATACATATATATAAAAGAAAAAAGTATACATATGAAAATTTTTAAGTTAAAAAGTTACTATGGAATATGTTGTATTAAACATCTAGTTGAAATGGTAAGTGGGTAAAAAAATAAAAGAAAAAGAATCATAAGTATTTTAAAAAGAGAGAGAAAAATTGTAGCTAAGAAAGCTTCAGACTGTGAGACAATACCAAGTGCTTAATATATTGTTTTCTCCTGGTATTGGGGTTTTACATTTTTATTGGGATCCTGTTGCTGCTGTCCTATGTTTTCTCAGCTTGTCTTCTGGGGGAGGATCCTACCGCATTGTTTTCCAGTCAGTCCTGCTTGCAGTGAAGTTGTCCCGCCCCCTATGAAGGGGCTGGGCTCTGTGGAAACCAGTTTTTTCAGCTTTTGTTCTCTGGAGGTTTTTGTTCTCTGGCAGCTTTTCATGCCTTTTTGGAGGGTCAGAGCAAAGTAAATTGTCTACCCCCAGACCTCCACCCTTGAGAGAAGCTACAGTGTGCCCCTCTCTGAATCCTCCAGAACATACAGACTCCCCTTCTGAAACTGCGTTGAACACCGCAGACTCTAACATGTGGTGTACATCCCAGCCACCATCTCAGTAGTCGTCTGAGACTTGTCTCTGCATCCCTGTGCCACCAAACCACCTGGTGGCTGCCTTTCCGGGGGCTGCTGACTCAAGTCCTTGCCGCCTGCCCTCCATCTGGGTGGTGGTGGAGGCAGTGGAGGTGTCTGTGGTGGTCTTAGCAGCCACCACCCCCAGGGATCACCAACTCAAGCCCGTGACAGGTCCTCTCAGGCATGAGCAGGAAGAAGCTGCAGCCGTTCTGGGACCCTGAGCTTAGGTCCACACCTGTGGCCTCCCAGTTCCAAATAATTTTCCCTTAAGTCCCTTTTTTCTGTGTGAGTGCTGTTATCAGTCCCTTCCTGTCTCACAGCCATCGGTCTCCAAGCTGTTGCTGGTCCCCAAGTAACAGGTATTTTTGCACTTGGGTATTACTTTCCAAAGGCTTGCTTCTGGTGGCTCCCTCCCCCTTCTTTTTATCCTCTGATATCTGTCCACCCACTCCCAACTCCTCTGTACCTCACCACTGATGATCCTCTGCCCCCGTAGAGATCCAGAAGTGTATAATCTTACATCTCAGGCTGATTTAAGTGTTCAGAGTGCTCTAGTAGATATCTAGCTCAAATCAGGAGACTGGTTGAAACAGGGTCTCTGACTCCTCTGCCATCTCTCCCCCCACCATTTTGTCTTTTAATTGTTTGAGCTTGCATATAGAAACACAATTACTTTTGGATATTGGTTCTGTACTGAAGAAAACATTTTTTATTTTATTTTATTTTATTTTATTTTATTTTATTTTATTTTATTTTATTTTATTTTTACGAGAGAGAGCAAGAGAGAGAGATCAAAGAGGACCAGACTTCCCATTGAGCAGGAGTCCCATGTGGGGTTCCATCCCAGGACCATGACCCCAGGCAAAGGCAGACACTTAACCACTTAACTTGACCCCAGGCATCCCTCAAGAAAATTTCTATATTCATTAATTATAATAGTTTATCTGTAGATTTCTAACTATATATCCAACCATGACATCTATGAATACGTTTTTTTTTTCTTTTCCAATTCTTATAACTTTACATTTTCTTCCTTGCCTTATTGCTTTACCCTGAATCCTCTAATCCTCTGGTAAAATGTTGAATAGAAATGTTGATAGATATTCTTATTTCACTCCCATTCTCATGAAAAAGCTTTCATTATTTCACCCATACAGATACACTTTATCATATTAAGTAAAGAGAAGTCTTTGGTGTCATAAGCCTAACCAAGGTAGCTTTCAATAAGAACCATACTATATCTATATTATAAAAAATTCTACAGAATATCTGTTTTCTGTAACATTAGGAAAAGTTCCGGTAGCTAGAAATCATCTTTCTCTAAATCTTTTATTATATTCCAATGTGTCTACAGCATCAAACTAATTTCTGAAGCAAGTCATTTAAGTTATTGGTTAAAAGTATCAGGAGAGGCTTGCCATGATTTGTAAGTCCATCACAGTATGGACAATCACTTCTTTCCTTAAATGTGACTTAGCCCTTCTCCAGAGTTGTATATTACCAAACAAGTCTAATAACACTTTGTAAAGCAGTCAAATACCATCTGCTAACAATAAAATCATCTGTACGTGAAATACTCCATACTTCACTAAGGAAGTAATATGACTAATTGCATAATATGCTGTCCTACAGCCATATCCTCCTGAGAAAATGGTATAACAATAGGATCATTTCACCAACCTTTATGCCCTACCACAGATAATGTCTTATCAGTTTTTATCTTTCTCATTACCAGATGTAAATGGAAGAAACCAGGTGATCAATGTACTTTTTTTCACTTCAATAACCAGAGTAATACATAGTGGTCCCCAAAAGACAATCATGATGACTTAGTACATTCTTCCTTTACAATTTTTATTTAGAGCTATATCATGGAAATTTGGCCTATAATAGTCAATGAAAAAAATAATTACTCTCTCTAGGACTCTGTGTCAGTTTCCCATCCATATATGGGTTTTTATTAATTTTCACTGTAATTTCATGTATGCATGAAGAAACTAATACTTTATTGCAATTTTAAAGGGAGAGAAAATAAGAGCAAGTATCTTACTTGAAACAACCTAAGTGGTACTATAAGGAAAAGCCATTTTCTAGAACTATGTACTTTTCTCCAGCTTTTGACTTTATACCCTGAGAAGTACAGGTAATCAATAAATGCTGACTAAGTACGATGATAACATTACATGTTAGAGAAAATGCATTGAACTAAAAATACATACATAAACTCTGTGTGTGTGTGTGTGTGTGTGTGTGTGGCTTGTGCAAGAATACTTTATCGATCCATGCTACAAAAAGATAGGTAAGATCTTGTCTAAGAGAAAAATTCATTTGATTTATTCATAAATGCCTTTCCTTTGAAAAATTGTCTATCAAAATAAGCTACCATGATTGGAAATGTTTGTAGTCAGAATAAAATTTCAGATAAAACAAAAAAAATTGCAATGGAAACAAACATTTTTTTTGCTAATGGGTTGCTAAAAATAAATTGCAATGGAAACAAACATTTTTTTGCTAATGGGTTGAATCCAAGCAATATTTATTTTCTGAAAGAAAATGGCTTATTTAGCAAATGCTTGCCAGCAGGGGCCCAATCAGTTGATAAGTGATGGAGTTTGAAATAAAAAAAATACATTAGATCACTCAGTCTTTCTAAAAAGACTGACTTTTTGAAAATAGAATAAAATTAGTTTACTTAAATGAATAAAGGAAAATCAACTTTTATTGTTTATAATTCTGTTTTGGATCCACCACTTCTGGTCCACTCCCAATTTCAGGGGAAAAAGTCAATGTCATTTTCAGACACTTTTATATTTACAGTGATAATAGAAGAAAATACTACTCTTGACCACCTACTATGATCCTGGCCCTCTGTCTCACCATTACAACCTAGAGGAGGATAATGATCTGTATTGCTGATAACAAAGATAGTGCTAGCTGTCACATTCAACTCTTAACTCTACTGCTAAGTCACTAAGTGCTCATTTACTTGGTATCTGATAACGCTACCATCACCCCCCAACCCTACCACCCACCCCATGGTTTCTCTTACAGATTCATAGAAAATGAAATGTGTGTTCTCAACCACCTGCCTGTCATCACCTAAAGAAGGGCTTTATAATTTTACCAAAAGGATACTGGCTATGATAATACATCATTCCTATTAGGTGAAGCTAGGATCTGGGATGCAAACAATAGGCAACTGTATATAGACACCAAAATTTAATTTTCATACAATTTTCAAGAGTCACAAAATATTTTCTTTTAAATTTATCTCCAATCATTATAAAATGTAAAATTAATCTTATTCTCAAGACATGCAAAAACAGGTAGCAAAGTAAAGTAGGCCATCAGACTTTATTTGCCAGCCCCTACTCTAGAAAACAGATTGGAAGTAGTAAGTGATAAATCAGAGGATCTATTTAAAAGACTATTACAGAAGTTCATGTAATAGATGATGGAAGCTTAAATGAATGTTTTGCTCTAGGGATAGAGACAAGTAAATGAAAGTTAGATATTTCAGATAAAACTGTTATAAGACCTGGTGATGTATTAACTTTAAATAGACCATATCCTACACTTTTTTTTTCTAGTTAAGATGCTTCACATAAAGTCTCAGGATATTGAAGAATTTCATTTGAGCTTTCTGTTTGTTTTGTTTTGTTTGTGAGTTACTCAGGATACTGCTGATCTTGAAATTAAGGCCATGTTGCTTGTTACAAATAATATAGGACCCTAACCCTTTAGGGCTAAATGGAGTGGTTGGGTTGGGAAAGATCTCATAGAGGACATGGGATTTGAACGGGGTCTTGAAGGTTGTCAGCAAAAGACAAGGAAATGCCTTACAATTAAAGAAAACAGCCTATGTGAATATGTAGAGTTATGAGAATATGCCATATTGGAGAATTTTCAAACACTTCTGAAAGAGAAAAAGCTATAAAAGAATGAAATATTAAAGATAACGTTAAACTTCAGTATAGAGTACATTTTTAGGCCATGTTAAGAAGATTGCATAGTTTTGTTACTTTAAATCAAGGTTAAAGTATGGGAAAAGCACTAAATATAAGTTAGAAAAGAAAAAGTCTTCCTTCTGTAAATATCTGCTCTGGTGAGCTAAAAATTCATAAAGCTCATAGCCTGCCTGAAGGCAATAATAAAATAGAAAAAAAAAATACTAGTAAGACCTCATTATAGCTACTCTAGCATTTAGAACCTTATTTCATGGAACAAAAAATGCAGCATTAAAGCCTCACCAGGACAATTTAGAATGTTGCTCTTTTTAAATTTCATGTAATGCTTTTCTAACTATTTCAAAAATTGAACTAGCTAATCAATTCATGACTCCAATTTTCATAATTTCTAATATCAACTTGTTCTGCATAAAATATCCCACCACTCAAATCCTCATAAATAAATATTCTATGATTAAAATGTGCTCTTTTAGGGGCACCTGTGTGGCTCATTCGGTTGAGCATCTGCCTTTGGCCCAGATCATGATCCCAGGGTCCTGAGACTGAACCCTGCACTGGGCTCCCTGCTCAGCCAGGAGACTGCTTTTCCCTTTTCCTCCACTGCACCCCTGCTTGTGCTCTCTCTCTCTCTCTCTCAAATAAATAAATGAAATCTTTAAAAAATAATAAAATATATTGTTTTCTAAAACAAAGGGAACTTTTTCTTGTTTTCATATATTTTGTTAGGCATCTTCATTTGTTCCAAACTTTACAAAGTCATCCTATATCAACATATCTAAGATGTATCTTAATACATTCCTGTGCAAACATATTCTTTTTCCCTAGTACAAACTTATACAAGGCTGTATACTTGCAGTTATCTAGGCTTTTCCCCAAAAGTAATGTAACACTAAACTCCAGATTTTATTGCTAACTATGCCTCAAAGTTTTCTCTTAATATCTATCCCATTACCTCTGGTCTCCTTCAGACCCTCATCCAATGTAAAAATGTGAGTTTTCCAACTATTTATTTCCCCTGCCATTCCTGATTTTCCCCAATAATTTCTGAAGAAATAATCCTTCAGAAATACAAATCATAACATATCCTTTGGTTTAAAATCCTTAAACACTTTTGGTTCACTTAAAGATAAAATTACAAAAAAAAAGAAAAGAAAAGAAAATTACAAAACAGGGTTAAAAGAGATGGCTTTAATGAAATTGACTTGATCCTTTTTCTCAAAAATGTTGTACTTTATAGAGGAAACAGAGGGGAAAAAACAATAAGCAAAGAGCTAAGAAAATGTCCATGGAAATAAATACTAAAGTGAAAATAAAACTGGGTGATTTTAAGATAATTACAGGGTGCAGTTAAGGTGGTTCTCTTAGATTTTGTGACAGAAGTGAAGTTATTAGAGGTGATGTCTAAACGATAATAAGGAATCATCCATGCATAATGTGGACATGGGGATTCCACAGAAAAGCAACAGCTAGCTCAAAGTTCCTATGGCAGTAATGGACTAGGCATGCTTAAATTAAAAAGACCCTGCATGACTGAGCATAGAAGGTTTAACATGAGGTGGGAGCAGTAGGCAGGAGCCATATCATGTAAAACCTTTCATAATAGAAAAAGTAGTTTAGATTTATTCTTATACAGTGTGAAACTGAATAGTAACATATGGTTTAGATATTAAAAAATAATTTTTCTAGTACTTAGAGGGGAATGGATACATAAGAAAAGAAACAAGGGCACGTATTGCATGGAGCACTGGGTGTGGTGCATAAAAAATGAATTTTGGAACACTGAAAAAAATTAAATTAAATTAAAAAGAAAAGAAAAGAAACAAGGGAACAACAGTCATGTAGCAAGGAATGATGATGGCTTCAATAGATGTGTTGAGGCGCATATGAAAAGCTACAGATCTGGGATTGCGGTCAAGATGGCGGAGAAGTAGCCGCTGAGACGACATCAGGTAGCAGGAGATCAGCTAGATAGCTTATCAAACCATTGCGAACACCTACAAATCCAATGGGAGATCAAAGAGAGGAAGAACAGCAATTCTGGAAACAGAAAATCAGCCACTTTCTGGAAGGTAGGACCGGCGGAGAAGTGAATCAAAAGCGACGGGAGGATAGACCGTGGGGGAGGGGCCAGCTCCCGGCAAGCGGCGGAGCAACGGAGCACTAAATCGGGACTTTTAAAAGTCTGCTCCACGGAGGGACATCGCTCCAGAGGCTAAACCGGGGTGAAGCCCACACGGGGTCAGTGTGGCCCCAGGTCCCGCAGGGTCACAGAAGGAGCGGGGGTGTCTGAGTGTCGCAGAGCTAGCAGGTATCGGAGCGGGAAGCCGGCTACAGAGACAGAGCCGAGGAGTGAGCTCTCAGCTCGGGGTTACATTGGACCGGTCGC
>PISX010031168.1:0-17758 GCA_004024625.1 Mellivora capensis
TTTTAGGTGGAGGCTAGACCAGCTGCCCCCCAAGAGGGCAAGAGAGAAAAAGCAAGACTGTCCTTCAGGGGCACCTGGGTGGCTCAGTGGGTTAAAGCCTCTGCCTTCGGCTCAGGTCACGATCCCAGGGTCCTGGGATCGAGCCCCGCATTGGCCTCTCTGCTCCTCAGAGAGCCTGCTTCCTCCTCTCTCTCCCTGCCTACTTGTAATCTCTGGCTGTCAAATAAATAAATAAAATCTTTAAAAAAAAAAAAAAGACTGTCCTTCACCCGCCGCTGGGCCTCAAGACTCAGTAAGGACCCCCAGGGCCTGTGGGAAGCAGGGGCAGGACCAAGACACCAAAACAAAACCACGTGAAAATGGAAAGGAAAATGGGAGGATAGGAGGGAAAATAGGGGCCCCAAACTATCCACTCGGCTGTCCCTGTGGGCCCGAGCATGGCTGCGTCAGCTAGAAGCGGCAGCCCGCCCACTGCTGACCGCAGAGCCACCTGTGAGCCCGGAACCAGCACGCGGAAGCCATCGAGGGCCTGCACCTGTTACAGTCCCATAGCCTGATCCATGACGTAGAGAGGAGAAGCGAGCTCCGGATGGAAATTTCCACCGCACCTTGCAACAAGGATCCCCCTGGAATGCCACACAGCTGGTTCCCCTGTCCTAATGTGGAAGTTTATTCACGAGAGACAGGGGAGCATATTAATGATGTTTAGACATTTCCTGTTATTAAATGTGTTCATAATAACCACGTGTTCAAGTTTTTCAATGAGAAACACACACTAGGTGGAGTTCCCCAAATTGAGAGGGAAGAGGGGAAAGAAAGCCATGAGTGTGTGTCCCAACGATTACACCTGGCCGCGGGATGCTTCTGTCTCAGTGCTGCTGAACTGGGCAGTGGGTACCACCTTATTAGCTCCAGTCCCACAAAAGAGCCTGTCCTCAGTGCCCCATCTACTCGCCTCATCTGTTGTGTCTGCCACTTAATGGTGCCCATTTCCGAGCTGTGCACACAGCAGGCGCTCCATAAATGCTGATGTGATCGACAGACCAAAGCTCCTGTTTGTTGCTACCTCTATTGACCAGACTATCTGAACACGCTGTTTCTTGAGTCAGGACAATCAGAAATACAAAATTTCTTTTCCAGCAAAAATGAATTCCCTCTTAGCGAGGATTTAAGCCCATGGTGTGCACTCGGCATTGGGCAAGATTTAACAAAGTCTGTCGAGAGTGACTGAAGCCTTTTGGGAATTTGCATCATGGATGAAAACACACACACGCGTAAACAGGAACCAGAAGCATGGGGGAAAGGCACCTACCCTCCTGCCCCTGCCCTTGTTGAATCTCATCACCACAAGCCTGCCTGCTGTCCCCTCCACTCCACTCCACACGGTGGTGCTGTATCCTTTGGCAACTTTGCCAAAACCTGCCTTCGGCCCGACAGCTTAGAAATTTAATTAAAAAAAAATTTTTTTTAAATTTAAATTCAACGTAGTTAACATATAGTGTGTTATTGGTTTCCGAGGTAAAATTTAGTGATTCATCATAATGAAATATTCATGCATATTGAAACTTTAATTTTGCTACTTTTTTTCCTAGACGCAGACACATACTCACTGAGTTCAAAAGAGCTGAAAGCCAATTTATTAATTCTTTTGAGAAACTCTTATTAAGGCACCAGCCCACCCACATGTATAGGACCTGTGGGTTTTCCAGCCATTGAGCGGGAAGCCTTCCGGGGATGGGGCGGTGGGGAGGGAGGAGCTGCCGAGCTGGGCGAGGGACCGGGGATCCCACGGCCCCACGCGGGGCTGGCCTGCTGGGGGTCAGGCACCCTGTGCAGAAGGTAGATAGACCTGTCCCTGCTGGGTCTAGTGGATTAGGTCCTGCTCATTCTGGGATCCCATGTGAGTGTAAACCCAGGTCCCGGCCTCAGGAGGCTATGGCTATTGCTGGGGCAAAAGAAACTGCTTTTATTACCTTCTCTTGCAAATGTTTCAAATACGTGACCCAAATTCTGTTCCCGGATTTGTCAGCTACTGCCCCACGCGCGGTGAAACCTTTCTCTCTGCCCCTCTGGCTGAGCCCCCCCGGCCTCACTGGGGCCGTCCACGGGTCCAAGGGTGCAGGCTGCAGGAGGAGCGCGCCGCTGGCACCTAATCCCAGGGAGAGCACGGAGGGCAGCGTGAAGGTTCACGTCTAGGCCTCCAGCTTTGCCGTCCTGCTCTCTGCGAGTCCCGGGAGAAACAGCGAAATAGATAAAGGGAAGGAGGTAGGGGAGAAAGCTGAGCTACAAAACAGTCACCAAGAAGAAGGGGGCAGGGAGGGCCCGTGCACGTCTCTCAGCAGAAGAGGCCTCCATGTTCTCATTGAAACGAGTCCTGATTTTGCCCATTTACCTAATACACGAGTTTAATTAAATTTAATCAACTCGTTTGCTGGCACATAGACTATGTTGCGGCCACAAGTGCACGTCGGTGCTCGCACTTGTGATCCTGACTCGGGAAGGGTAAACATTCATTATGATTGCTAGACCTCATCGAACCGTTCAGACTGAGTCCAAAAAATAACTTGCCACAAGTGATTGGACCTGTTTTTAAATAAGTACTTAGAGGATTATATTTCCATTCACTGTGAAATTCAGTTAAATTAAACAGCTTCTTTCTCCGCTGCCGAGTAAATGCAGAGGAAAACTCCCTCCCCTTATCCCTTGACTCTAATCTAAATGTCTTTCTTCGAATTCGTCACACTTTGATTTTTTTTTGGTCTTCTCTTTTAAGCGTAATAGAATTTTTTAAATCTCCCTATGTCCCTTTCAAGTTCATCCTTACAGAAGAAAGTGCTGAATAATTTTTTTTAAATCGGTAACTGCAAAAAATAAAATAAAATAAAATCGTGAATGCTATAAGGAATCTGGGTCTTAGAAATGGCTCATCCTTTATCCTGGGGTGTTTTAAATCGGTCTCTCTTCACAGCGTCAGTACCAGAAAGTCCCTTCATCTTCAAGCTCTTGTCTGTTATGGTAAAAAGCATCTCACATGTTCACAGAAGGGACATCCTAAGTCTGTGACTGACAGAGGGATCCAGACAAGAGTTTGGTGTAAATGGAGGGGGGCTGGAAGTTGGGGTTCCTGGAGGACACAGGGAATGGGCCGTGGAGGGAATGAAAGAGTGTGGGCAGGGGGCACTGCCCTGTGGCAGAGGGGACAGTGACTCAACAAGGAGGTGAGGCCTTGGACAGGCGACCAGACAGAAGCAAAGATTTTGTTCCCTTGGACCTGCAGCCTGGGATGGGGGCTCAAGTCACCTGCCAGCTGGAGATCAGGCATTTTGAGGCCTGGGGGAGTTTGGAGCTGGGCTCAGCAATGAGGAAGTCAGGCAATCCAGGCCCCCGGGAATCACGGTGAAGGAGAGCCTTGAGGGCTAGCGGGGTTAGGAAGCAGGTTTGAGAAGCACAAAAGGGTCTCTGGCCGGGGTGGCTGGTTGTGAGCATGCTCAGGGCGCTGAGGTCGGGGGCTGAGCTTCCTGTAGGGGGTCAGCACCCCCGTCACAGCTGACGTGACTCCTTTCCTCCTCTTCTCAAAAGGCTGGGCCTGCCTCCCGAGGAGAGAAGTGGGCTTCCTTGTGGTGGTACATTAGAAAGGATCCCAAATTCTTTAACTTTCCCACCCAGAGCTGAGGACAACTCTTGGCCTCCCTCTTCAGTCTGGGTGGTCTCTGGTGACCCTGGGACTGACAGGACAGCAGAAGTGACACCTGCGAAGCCGTTACCATTGGCTCAAGTCCAGCCTGACCTCTTGGAGGAAGAGAAGCCCCTGCGAGCTGTGAACACACACAAACAGTCCGGGCCTGCTGTTTTCAACAGCTAAATTCTGGGGTGGCTGGTGACACAGCCACAGAAACCCGATACTCTGAGTATCCAAACAGCCTTTTCAGCGTGTGGCCTGGATACAACCCCAGGCTCTGATGGCCCTCCTGGGAGAAGCCACCTCTCACCGCTGCCCCCCTGCACCCACTGACCCTCAGCACACACCCCTCTCCCCCAGGGGCCCAGCGGCTTCTGCCTAAAGGGCCAGCTTTATGGTTCTTTTCCAGCACCTGGCAGTGGTAGGTACTCTGCACAGGCCTGCTGGCCAGGCCTGCAGAGATAAGAGGGATCCGGAAAGTCACGTCCACATTTTCCCTAGAGGCTTTACTGGTCAGTTGTCTTCTGCTTGCAAAATGCAAGGAAACGGACACAGGATCCTACCACTTTTTGCTTTGCTCTCTTGGGGTACTTCTCCTGACGGCAGGAATGACTGTGTGTAAAATGGAGCAGAATTAATTCCATGGGGCTGTCTTGAGTCAGCAGTGAGCCCCTGGCTATTCGGGTCTGAGGCCTGTCCCGTGGGAGTTAGCACGCTGTCCCCAGAGCCCTGCCCACTGCCCCAGGGCCACACTGTGCGAGGACAATGGGCCAGTAGGAGGCCCTGGCAGCCAGGGGGACAGTGGTGTCCATTTAAATGCCGGGTGACACATGCAAAGAGAGATCTGTCTGCAGGCCACGTTATTGTGTTGTGCAGTAAGTCAGTGTGTGTGTGTGTTGGGGAGGGATTTCCTGCAAGTTTTGCTTCATGGTTGGAATTACATCTTTCTGCTGCTTTTCCCTGTTCTTCTAATCGCTCTCTCCTGACCCCTTCTCCTGACTCCTGCCATTTCTTCCCTTTCTCCTCAATGCACAATGCCCAGAGAACAGCATTTAGTTCAAAACGACAACAACAAATAATAAAAACCCATGGGCCAAATGCGTTAATTGGTAAAAAGAAGTATCTTTAGACATTCATTTTTTATTCCTTGCTCACTTGTACACTGTTCTTCAAATAATTTATGCTTTTGCAGCATTTGTCCAAATTTGGGAATTTTATAGGGGCTTATGCTAACGTGGAAAAGATTCACCACAGAGCGGTTTTCTTCATTTTGGCATTGTTTTGCTTTCCGATGTTCTTGGTGTGCCTCTGGCAATATTTCTATGAATTTGTATCTTCAGAGCAAAAATAAATTGGTTGAAGCTACATGCTTCCAACCACAGTTCAAGTTCTAATAACTCACGGGGACCCTTGGTGATTCTGTGACGGCTCAGTGAATTTGTCTGCTTTCAAATTAATTTTGCTGTTTAGAATTTCTTTTTAGCCCTCAGCTTTATCTTTTATACAATGACGTAGCAAACGAAAGGAAAAGACGTAATAAAATAGTTAACTGCCCCCGTGGTCTGGTTAGAGGCTGCACACTCCTCTAAGGAAGATTTCCTGACACCCTTGAGGTCTGCTGGGCTCTCCACTGCCAACCCCTCTCCTGCCTAGGCACCCAGGATGCGCTGCTGCATTTGCTTGTTTCAGTGTCTGTGTCCATTTACTAGATGGTCTTTCTCTCTCTCTCTTTAAGAGAGACAGCGCATGCATGAACACCAGTAGAGCAAGAGGCAGAGGGAGAGAGAGAATCCTAAGTGGACACCATGCCCAGTGTGGAGTTAGTCTCAGGGTTTGATCCTGAGATCCCGACATGAGCCAAGATCAAGAGTAAGATGCTTATCAATGGTCTATCTTTTAATTTGGAAAACCTTTCTCTGTTCCTCACATACAGTTGGAATTCAAGAAATGTCTGTTGAAGACACTTCTCCGATGAAGACATACAAATGGCTATCAGACACATGAAAAAATGTTCATCATCACTAGCCATCAGGGAGATTAAAATCAAAACCACACTGAGATACCACCTTACACCAGTTAGAATGGCCACAATTAGCAAGACAGGAAACTAGGTATGTTGGAGAGGATGTGGAGAAAGGGGAACCCTCTTACACTGTTGGTGGGAATGCAAGTTGGTGCAGCCACTTTGGAAAACAGTGTGGAGATTCCTTAATAAATTAAAAACAGAGCTTCCCTATGATCCTGCAATTGCACTACGGGGTGTTTACGCCAAAGATACAGACGCAGTGAAAAGAAGGGCCATCTGCACCCCAATGTTCATAGCAGCAATGGCCACAGTCACCAAACTGTTGAAAGTACCAAGATGCCCTTGAACAGACGAATGGATAAAGAAGATGTGGTCCATATACACTATGGAGTATTATGCCTCCATCAGAAAGGATAAATACCCGACTTTTGTAGCAACATGGACGGGACTGGAAGAGATTATGCTGAGTGAAATAAGTCAAGCAGAGAGAGTCAATTATCATATGGTTTCACTTATTTATGGAGCATAAGAAACAACATGGAGGACATGGGGAGATGGAGAGGAGAAGGGAGGTGCAGGAAATTGGAGGGGGAGACGAACCATGATAGACTGTGGACTCTGAGAAACAATCTTAAGGTTTTGAAGAGGCAGGGGATGGGAGGTTGGGCCAGCCTGGTGGTGGGTATCATGGAGGGCACGTATTGCATGGAGCATTGGGTGTGGTGTATAAAAAAATGAATTCTGGAACACTGAAAAGAAATTTTAAAAATGAAAAATTACATATTACATAAAAAAGAAATGTCTGTTGAAGATTGAGATGAACCGCTGTGAAATTATGCCATCTCTGTGCATAATAATAATAATAATAATATTCATTGATATCCTCCCCAATGTTCATTTTGGGCCAGACATCTTTGCAGGTGTGTTATCTTCAAAGCAAGGCTACTAGGTAATACTACGTTAGCATCTCCATTTTACAGATGAGGAAACTAAGTCTCAGAACAGAGTCAACCCTTATAGCAAGTGGTGGGGTTGGGATTGGAATCCAGGTCCGTCCGGATTCAAAATCCTTGTTCTGATTCTTTTTTTTTTTTTTTTTTAAATTTTATTTATTGTCAGAGAGAGAGAGCAAGCACAGGCAGAGGGAGAAGTAGGCTCCCGGCCACGCAAGGAGCCCGATGCGGGACTCGATCCCAGGACACTGGGATCATGACCTGAGCTGAAGGCAGACGCTTAACCAACTGAGCCACCCGGGCATCCCCCTTGTTCCGATTCTTAAGTTCTCTTCTCCTTGGAGATACACAAGAGCCAATCAGGAATACTCCCTGAAACAACTATTTTTGGCCTATTTGTGTCTTCTGAGTAGGGGATTAATGAAGGGAAGACTGGATTTCGTGAAAACTTGGGTTTGGGCGTTGGTTGTGATACTGACCAGCTAAGGAGGGGTGATCTTTGGCCTGTCACTTTACCACTTAAAATGCAGTTGCTTTTTCTGTGAATTTTAGATAATGATACTGGTTATTTCATCGGGTTTTGTGAAGATAGATAAAATTAGACAATGTGTATAATATTTGCTTTTTAAAAGTGTAAGTAAAATTAAGCTTTGTCTAAATATTTCCCCTCCGTATTTAGCAGAGTTTCTTTTAAATGTTTGCCTGGCTTAGCAATACAAAAGGAACAAAGGAGCTTAGATCTATATCTGGTCCAGAATTATAAAGAGAAGCAAAATAGGTTGTTACAGTGCCTGACAAAAAAAAAAAAAAAAAGTAGCTCAAAGAATTATATCCTTTCTTGATTTGAATATAGCCAGGAATTTCTGTTTCTTGAGTGTGTTAGCAAAAGTTGGCTCACTCGTTTTGGTGTGAGAGCTGGTCCTTTAAGAAATTAAGGATTCCAGGGCCTTCACAAGAGAGGATGAGCTCAAGCCAGATTTTTGAGTTTCAACATCAGGGAGATAGTGGGCAGAGAAGTCCTGATCTGTGCCCGGTGACGGAGTAGTAAAATAAAGTGTCAGAGATAAAAGGATCCTGAGGAAAGAGGGAGTCAAGATGCATATTAGCCATGTCTTTTGCTTTTTGTTTTCTGATGCTTGGACATCTAGGGCTTTGCTGATGCTGGGAAACATTGTCCCTCCTGGCATCAGCCAATTCCTAAAGATAGTCAACACATCACCTGTCCCCCTGCCCTCATCGCCCAGGCCAGGTACCAGACAACTAGAGACAGCCCGGGTGGCCCAGAGCGCAGAAATTATTCAAAGCAGCCAGTCCCAAACCTGCTTATCCTGTCGCACCTGTTCCTTCCAGCAGAAAGCACAGTAGAGGCTCCTGCCCACAGTCGTCCCTTGTCCTCTGCCCCTTCACCCACTCTGGTGCTTCCCTGTGGGACCCCTCCCCCCAACACCCACCCCTGCACGGCCAGCCCCCTCCTCTCCGGACCTGTGACAAGCACTCTTTTCCTTTTTTTTTTTTTTTTTACTTTATTTTAGTTTTTCAGTGTTCCAAGATTCATTGTTCATGCATCACACCCAGTGCTCCATGCAATCCGTGCCCTCCTTAACAACCCCCACCAGGCTTCCTGAAACACTCTCTTCGACGGCAGTGGTCTCCTGATTCGTCAGCCTTACTGTCCCTCATTTTCTATAATAATAGGCCACATCTGAAAACATGCTGATCGCCTAGGCTTAAGACTAGGGCTGAAGGGTTGGCTTGGGCTTAGGGTTTGGGTGCTAGCCAGCCAGAGGTATTGAGAATCTGCCGGGGTCTGTCCCTGGGCTCAGCAGTCATGCTTCGGAGAACATGGGTGGGTGTGAAGTAAGAGAGCACCCCTTTGCTCCCTGTCATGCTGTCCCGTTGGCCCCGCAGGCAGGTTTCCTCAATGGCACTGAGTGTCCGTGAGAGGTCAGACCCTGAGAACCACCCCACAGACGCCACTATTCCTCCCACTTGGAATCATCAAAGGACCAACTATATTTGGACCAAACCTCCCTGGGGTTTAGAGCTGAAGGGAGGGAGTCTTAGGAAAGGAGTATCAGGCCTCCTTCTTCTTCTTCTTTTTAAGATTTATTTATTTATCTTACAGAGAGAGGGAGCAAGAGAAAGATTGCGAGAGGAGGGAGAAGCGAAGGGAGAGAGAATCCCAAGCAGACTTTGTGCTGAGTGCGGAGCCCAACACGGGGCTCAATCCCACGACCCCGAGGTTATGACCTGAGCGGAAATCAAGAGTCAGATTCAATGGGCTGAACCACCTGGGCGCCCCCAGGCCTCCTTCTAGGAAGGCATAGATGCTTAAGCAATGGATTCCTAAGAAGCAGCATTGTGACCCGAGTTATACAGGTCACACAGATCCCGGAGTGGTTCCCCGTCACTGCAGGGGGGCTGTGGCTGTCACGGTGGTCATCAGAAGCAGGAGGGCCCTCGGGGAAAGCTGAGGGGTGCACAGGGCGTGGGGGTGAGAGGCAGAGGATGTGCACACTGTCACTCCTCCCTGCCCGGAGCCCCTCCTCTTTACCTCTCCCTGCCGGGTTTTATCAACATGCGATTTCTCTCTCTAAATAAGAGACTCCCTGCTCTAGACCTCGTTGGCGGTCCCTCCGGATCGTTTATCTTGCTCGCAGCGTTTTTCCAGTTATGGGAGACACCTGTTCCCCGCTTCCTACCTGATTATTGTGCTTATGGATCTGTTGACTGGAGGTGGGTAAGGGACAATGTTGTAAGAGGAACAATGGATTCAGAAGAGGAAACGTGGATCCCGCAGACCCAGCACAGATCTCTCTCCCCTTCGAGTGGACGTGTTTAAAGCCTCCAGAAAGAAGCAGAGTCATCATGTTAAAAACCAGGTGATAGAAATGAAGCAGGAACCCCATCCCGCTGGGGCTAATTCCAGCAATTAAGAGACTGGTTAGTTAGATTTTGAGATGAAGGACAAGACTAAGAGAAAAATTCCTATTAACCCCTTGATTTTGTGATTTTCTAATTGTTTCATTTCCATAAATAGCTCTAAGGGCGTCCATCCAAGGCACAGGCTCTCTTGCCTCCCCAAGCTGGGCTGTGTACAAAGTGTGATGGCCTGGGACAGGCATATTGACCTGGTTTGTCAAAAGGAAGTTTAGCTTGATCTGTGTCATTTAACAGGTACGTTTATGGAGCTCCTGGGTGGCTCCGTCAGTTAAGGTCTGCCTTCAGCTCAGGTCATGATCTCAGGGTCCCAGGATTGAGCTCCCCCTCCCCATGCTCCCTGCTCAGCATGGAGTCTGCTTCTCCTTCTGCCTCTCCCCCTGCTCGTGCACTCTCTCTCTAATAAATAAATAAAATATTTGTTAGAAAACTTACAACATGTACATTTATAAACCTATGTTAGTTGTATAATCTAAATATAGTTGTTAATTTAACAGGTGGGTAGGGAAAAGGCATCTGGTGAAGGAGACAGAGAGGGGGCAGACCGGAAACAGCAGAGCACAGGCAGTGCTGAAGAGAACTTCTGGAAGGAGAGCCTCCCAGCAAGTGCTGAAAGCAAGACGGGAGTAGGCATGTGGTTCTCCCCAAGGTTCTCACTTTGGGCAGTCCTGGATTCACCAGGGACGTGAGCAAGTATTGTCTCTGTGGAAGGTTGGAGCATTAGTCACATTGCAGTGAATAGAGGAGTGGAACTGAGGTGAGCCTGTAGGAACAGCAAATATGGACTATGCTTCCTTTCTGGAAGTTTCCACCTGGCGGAATGGAGTAACATAAAGGATTGGCTGGGAAGATGTATCATTTTGCAATGGTGCTAGAAGTCAGATATCCTGTGGAGGAGATGGTGGGAGAGAAGTAGGTGCAGGAAAGAGGGGGTTCACTGGTAGCACAATGTCCCCGATGAAGCCAGCAGGCTGTGGGCTGGCGATGGAGAGGCAAGCTTCCCTGACAATGGAGAGAAGGAATGTGGGGTGGAGTCAGTGGAAAGAAAAATTTTCTAGGGATACAGAGTGGAAAGTTGAAAGGATCCATTTTTTTCTGTGATGTAAAACAAGGCAAGATTTTTCTGCCAAAAGACTGTACAGCAGTGGGCGAGTACTTGAATATTTTTTATATGAAGACTCACTATTAAGACTTATGACTATACCAGTATATACAGGAGTTTGGTGAACTTCAGACTTCTTGCTTGTGAATTAAGGGTGATTCAAGTTCATTAATGAATGCTCATTTTGTCTCAGGTGGTATGCTACGTACCATGAAAAAAAAGGTGTATAAAATGCTGCTGAAATTCTTTCTGATTATAAAATGAATACAAAATCAATAAGGAGCACTTAAAAAAAATAAAAAGCTACAGGGGAAAAATACCCTGATATTTTTCTTCCAATATTTTTTTATGCACACGCATTTTTCTCTTAAGTTAGGACAACATTATACTTAGAAATTTCTATCCTAATTTCCCCTCTGTGTCATTAACTATTTTTGGAAATGCTATCTTAATTTCTAGATAATTAGGCATCATATAGATGCGCTGTAATTTATGTAGCAAGCATGATCTTCATATTAGAAAAGTAAAACCTACTTAAATTCAAATTGAGACTTATGTTCTAATACTCCATGAAAAGCAGGAGCTGGGAATTGAGGTAGACATAAATCAGCATGTCAGCCAATAAATTACACACTGACATGTCTTTATATTTTTCCTACTCTCTGGGATCTACAGTAAAAGGCAATTTCTTCCAGTCCATTGCAAATCATGATCGTTCTGTTGTTGTACTGACTCCTATAGACGAAGCATTTGACAGCAAGTATTATGCACAAGTCCTTGTAGGAAACATACCATGCTGGCTCTAAAATTTATAAAGTCTAGGGCAAAATAAAAAAGTGGGATCCTTCATTCAAAAAACAAAAGGGATGTAGTAATAAAGATGTAGTAATAAAGAAAGAAAGTTTTAAATAAAGTAATAAATAAAGTTTTCCTTCCTGATATAGTCTCTCTCAAGGCATCCTGGTGTTCGTTTTTTTAATTTGCTATTTAGTATCATCCTAAGTAATAATAATTGAGTTTAAGTAATTAGTCTGAATTTTAACCTTCATCTTTATATTGTGCTCTGCCAGTTTTAAATGCACATGTAAGAATTTAACTCCTCTGCAAACTCACAAACATTACACAATTCACATTTTGTAGCTCACGTGTACATATGTATTTTGTTCTCACAGAACAGTGGAGACAGGGCACAAAACTCACCCAACTGTTTCTCTCACACTTCTTGGTAACCACACTTTCTACCAGCACTCTCTATGCTACTTTCTGATAAACAAGTTAGGACAGAAAGGAAAAGGACTGTATTTGCCCCATCTCTCTCTTTCCTCCTCTGTCATTTTTGGCATGAGGGGTTGGCTAATACAGGGAGGTTATGACACCAATAAGGAAGATTATAACCGAGTTTCTTGGTCACTTGGGTTTCTTAGAATGGTGTCGTATTCTTTCCATGTTCAGCGTGAGTTCTGATGCGAAGAGAAAATATGGCCTCATGTGGCTGGCAGAGATCCCTTGCTTACTCCATTGGGTATAGAAATTACATCCTTCCCTTGTACTCACTTTGAGTCTTGCTGGATTCCCACACATCACGGGGCCACGGGAATTCTGTGCTCGTGTGGGCATCGTGAGGGCTTATGTGTTTGAAGTGGAAGAGAACGCAGGGGACACACACATATCCTGCTCACACATGTGCTCCAATGTCCCAAAGGCTTCCCCTACAAATACCAATGGAAAGAAAAAAATTAAGAGTTTTTAGATGATGGGGCGCCTGGGTGGCCCAGTCAGTTAAGCCTCCAGCTCTTGGTTTCGTCTCAGGTCGTGATCTCAAAGTCGTCAGCTTGAGTCCTGCATCAGGCTCTGTCCTCAGTGGGGATCCTACTTAAGTTTCTCTCTCCCTGTCCCTCTGCCCCTCCCGCTTGTGCTCACTCTCTCTCTCTAAAATAAATAAGTAAATCTTGAAAAAATAAAAAAGAGTTTCTAGATGGTGTCAGACAGCAGAGCATTAATCCAAGCATGGGCCCTTCTGAACACTGGTCTTGGGTAGCCGTCCAGGCTGCACACCTGTAAAGCCAGCCCTGGTATGAAGGCATGGACCCTGGCGGGTGAATCTTGGTCATGTTTGTGCTCTGGACTAAAGGCAGATTTACTGTGACACTCATAAACCCTAAGCTTCAGAGACTCTCCCCTGCCCAGGCTGATGACTCTTGGGAGCTGACGGGAGCCCTAGAATGTTCTAGGTGGGAAGGAAAAGCCAGGTTGCAAAAAGAAAGCATTTTTCTGTAAGTTTCCGGTAAACCTAAAGAAATCTCAGAAGAGAGAGGTTGAATTTTCCAGGCTCTGAAATGTGTTGTGAACATGCATTCCTTAAAAATTCACTTTTGGGCACCTGGGTGGCTCAGTGGGTTAAGCCTCTGCCTTAGGTTCAGGTCATGATCTCAGGGTCCTGGGATCAAGTCCCGCATTGGGCTCTCTGCTCGGCAGGGAGCCTGCTTCTTCCTCTCTGTCTCTGCCTGCCTCTCCGCCTACTTGTGATCTTTCTCTGTCAAATAAATAAATAAAATCTTCTAAAAATTTACTTCTGTACTTAATTTTGTAATTGTTTTCTTAATGAGAAGGCCCAAATGACATCAGCTTCAGGTTCCCCCAATACCTAGGTCTATTGCTGTGAGGAACTCAGTAGGGAAGATACAATTGGCTTATGAGTTTGTTCTCATACTACTAATCCCTGAAGCCCTGAGCTCTATGAACTTGACACCTGCTATAGATATTTGGCCTATAGATATTTGACCTATAGATATTTGACCCCCATCCAAGGAAAACTTCTTCTCCACTTGGGTTACCATTCCTCCCACCCGGAATGGAGTTTTGTGACTGCTGCCTGTCTTCATCCCTGTAATGTTCTTATCACTGTTTACCTCAATACACACACCATGACTGGAAGATTGTTCTCAAATGCTCTAGGGCCATAATTAGCTATTCTCCAGGGAAAGGAGACTTCAAATCCCTTATCTGTAGAAAATCCAAAATCCTTACCTCAAACAGCCTAAGAAATTCAGTAAATTTCTGAAAACGCAGGTAGAGCATTGAAAGCAAACATAGGGCCTTCACTGGATAAATAGCAACGTTTCCTTCCGCGGTGAGCCAACAATGTCAGACCTGTTGGACTTGGAAAATGACATCTAGGTGGGGCTTGAGACATTGACAGGGATGGAAGGCTGGCCACCCAGAGGGCAGGGGTACAGTGGGTGCAGTGATTTCGAGAACAGTTGGGAAGTCTGTTATATCAAATATTAGAGATACAGAGAGATAAATCGGTTTTGATTTTTTTTTTTTTTTTTAAGATCTGGCTGCTTGTGGTAAAATTCCAGGAAGCTGGTCCAGAATCCAGAGACATCGAGGCTCTGACAAAAGTCATGGTGGGAGGCGGGTCTAGCCATCAGGACTCCCGCACACCAATCATCTATCAATAGGAGACACAAATGTGACTGAAGCCTAACAGCATGCCCAGAGGGGCACGTGCGTGGAAGGAACGTAGCAGAATGGGAGCTAGTAAGGGATCTTCCTCCCGGGCCATTCTGTGGGGAGAGGGGGAAGAAGCAGAGGCACGTATGCAGCTGTCACCAAGGGCAAGGGGACTGACCGAGATCAGTCCCCGCTGACACAGACTCCTGGATCTCAGCAACCCAGCAGACGGAATGGAGCCACAGTGCTCCCTGTCTGTGAGAATGACCGTATTCCAAGCCTCACTGGACGGGACACAGATGACCCTGAAGCCGGGAGGGCCCGAGGCTCTAGGGGGGACCCTTGTGAGTCCATCAGAGAAGCCTGTAGAACACAATGGCTGGGGCATGAATGTGAGTGTGGCCAGAACCACGTGGAAATAATCAATAGGGTTAAAAACGTGATGTGTAAATAGTTATTTAGAATTTTGGTTGTTGTAAGAAATGTATGTAAGAAATGTATGTGCCTGCTGTAAGAAATGTATGTGCCTAAGAAATCAATGAAAAAAGTTATTTTTTAATATTATAGAATTAAACTCCTTGGTTTTTGTTTGTGCGCCCTGAAGGCCCATCTAAGGCAAGAGCCACAGGGGATATGATGAAAGATAAGTCGGTCTAGGGGCAGCTGGGTGGCTCAGTTGGTTAAGCGTCTGCCTTTCGCTCAGGTCAGATCCCAGGGTCCTGGGATTTGAGCCCAACGCTCAGTAGGGAGTCTGCTTCTCCCTCTCCCTCTGCCCCTCCCCCTATTCATGTTCTCTCTCTAGCTCTTTCCCTCAAAAAAAAAAAAAAGAAAAGAAAGTTAAGTTGGTCTAACATAATCACATTATATGATTTTTAAAGATTTTTATTCCTTTATTTGGGAGAGAGACAGAGATAGTGCTAGAGAGTGCAAGCAAGGAGGAGAGGGAGAAGCAGGCTCCCTGCTGATAAGGGACCCCCCCGACAAGGGCTCCATCCCAGGATCCCAGGATCATGACCTGAGCCAAAGGCAGATGCTTAACTGACTGAACCACTCAGGCACCCCTAGTAAAATCACACTTTAAACAAAACAAAAAACAGCAAGTTTGTCTCAGGAGCCCTGGGGGCTGAAATTCAGTCTTCCAGGACCTACAAGCATACAGACACACACACACACACACACACACACACACACACACACAGAGGAAATCTCTTCCCCACTGAAGTAGATTATGTCATTAGCCCCAACTTTCCAGCCACCTGAATTAATATTACACAATGGCAACGACCCTGGCTTCAAGGTTGGCAGAGTGTACTTCCCTGCCCCTAACTTTGAATTTTGCCATATAATTTGCTTGGGCAGTGAGACATTAGTGAATGTGGCCCAAACAGGGTTAAAATATGCTTGTGTCCTTGGACTTGTGTTCATGCGCTCTGGTGACCCACCATGAGCGGACTGTCCCCAAGCAACCCGCCTGCCCTCAGCCTGCATCTGAGAATGAGACACAGGAAGCAGATCACATGCCTGGTGGCTGCTAGTCCAAGAAGGATGAGAGTCATGTGGAGTGAACTTGAACCCTTAGTGCCTGAAGCCTGCAGTCCGGCCAACCCACGGATCTGAAACCATGGAAGCTTATTATCGCTTTTACAGCCAGTGAGTGGTAAGACCTTTTTATGCATGACTATTGCAATAATTGCTGATGAATACCAAGAATGGGGTGTTGCCATAACAAGAACCTAAAGGAGGAACTAATATGGTAACAAGTGGCAAAAACCATGGAAACTATTACAGCAAGATGAACACCTTATGAGGTGGAAAAACATCTGACCAAAATACTCCATGGTAATTTGGAAAATAGAAAATGTTCCTATAGAACTTTTCGTCTTGGGAGAGGAAATTTTCAGGAAGAATATTGGAAGCAGGAATTCATTGCTACTAGATGCACATGGTAAGGCACTACAGGGCAAAGAATTGTGTTCAGAAAATAGCTTGTTTTTGCTTAACTGAAGGGGATTTTAGGGAGTCCAGAATTATGAGGCAGAGTTATAAAGTGAAACAATTTCTCAGAAAGTCAAGGCTGAGCTGAGCCATCATAACAGAGCCTCCGGGCAAAAACCAAATCTAGAGTTTTACTGTTGTGGCATTAGTCTTGAGTAAAAAGTACCTCAAAGATCTGCCTGAGAGGCTCTTTGGTAAGACATCTGAAAGGATGAAAATGATAGCTAGTAGACCTCTTCAGCTGGACAAAAGGAGACACTAGGAAGAGTGTGTAGATTATGGACATGGTTCCACAGAAGTCTGATTTCCCAAAAGTACCTGTAATTAAGGCTGGAAAGAGGCATATCTTGAAAGACATGATCATGTGCCTTTTGCCACAGAGAGTTGACTGGAATCTCTTTCATAGAAAACTCACATTTTCAAGAGCCACATTGGCAAAAACCATGCCAGCCTGGACAAAAAGAGACTGAGACTGGTAGAGATACAAAGTAACCTCTTGGCCCCCAACTTTCAACAAGCAGTGTGATGATTAATTTTATGGGTCGATATGACTGGGTCATGAGGTGTTCAGATATCTGGTCAAACATTACTCTGGGTGTGTCTGTGATCCTTTCTTGGGATGAGATTAACATTTGAATCAGTAAACTTGCTAAAGCAGATTGCCCCTCCCCCATGTGGGCCTTGTCGAATCAATTGAAGGCTTGAAAGGAACAAAAAGGCTGACCTTCCACCAGTAAAATCTTCCTGCCTGACTGCCTTCAAGCTGGGACATCTGAGACCTTGGGATTTTTTCTGCCTTCAGACTTGAACTGAAACATCGTCTCTTCTTGGGTCTCAAGCCTGCCAACATTTGAAATGCAGCTACACCACTGGCTGGCCTGGTTCTCTAGCTAGCCGACTACAGATCTTAGGGCTTGTCAACCTCCATAATCACGTGGGCCAATCCCTCAGACAAAATCTATCTTTATCTATATAGATATACATATACAAATATGTAATTTACTTATGTATACTCTAGTATGCATAGATATTCAACTATGTATATGATGCTATGCTATACTTCATATAGTACAATGTTTATGTACTATCAATTCTGTTTCTCTGGAGAGGTCTGACTAACTCAGGCAGAAACTGACTGAGACCGAGAAACAGCTTGCTGTCAACAAGAGCAAATTCTCCAACGTCCTCTTCAGAGGGGGTCAAGCTGTTTGATGGAAATGAACAAAGGCTCAGAGGTCAGAACCAAGAACCGTGGAGTCCCTGCTACATCGTCTGGCAACATCAGCCCAGCCAGATAGATACTAGAATCTCTGTGAGCTGCTGAGTGCTCTGCCTTGTCCATTCTCCTGCTTTCGAAAGGGAATATTGACTATAGTGGTCTTCCTGTCCCATCGCAGTATATTGCGGGTGTGAAGGACCCATGTATGTACCTGGACTTGACGAGAACCAGATGTAGCAGCAGGTGCTGAGATGGGATGAGACATTAATGGATCTCCATGACACAGGTGAGGGTATTTTGAATGTGGGGGTGATATGAGTAATTGGGGCCAATAGGGTCAGTGGCAGTAAATTCAACCATGGATCCCAATTCTTCACTCCATAATAGT
>PISX010031169.1:0-17735 GCA_004024625.1 Mellivora capensis
ATATTGTCTCTGTTCCTTTCTGATCTACTATTTTTCGGCTCTCTCTTTGCTTAGAGGACCCCTTTCAATATTTCCTGTAGAGCTGGTTTGGTGTTTGCAAATTCTTTCAGTTTTTGTTTGTCCTGGAAGCTTTTTATCTCTCCTTCTATTTTCAATGATAGCCTAGCTGGATATAGTATTCTTGGCTGCATGTTTTTCTCGTTCAGTGTTCTGAATATATCATGCCAGTTCTTTCTGGCCTGCCAGGTCTCTGTAGACAAGTCTGCTGCCAATCTAATATTTAATGGAGCAAGAACCACACCCCTCCCCGGGCATTAGACAAGGCATTCCTGCCCTCAGGTGGGCACTGTGAGCTTCCAGAATGATTCCTCCTTCTGCAATCTCTATATCCTCTACTCCCACCTGTTTTGTCTGCCTGGTAGTTTTACCTGCGTAATATTATTTGTATTCTGAGATGTCTGCTCATTCCAGGCAGGTTTTCCAGCCTGTACTGTTCCCCTAGATTATATTGAATTTCTACCATTAGTATTTTGAAGAACAGTTTTAAAAAGATAACTTCCCTTCGATGAGGAGGTTATAAAGTCTCTACAATGTATTCAAATCTGTGCCTCTTCCTAGTCCAAAGAATGAGATAATTTCATTTAGATGGGATGAGTCAGCACATCACACTTGCAACTGTAGACCTCATGGAAAGGTTCCAGAATGTGAAACAGCAAAGACCAAGGCCAAGCAAGGCATTAAGGCCTAACAGAACACTGGTTAGTGCTCTTGAGCTCAGAATAAGGAAAAGGCACAAGACTCAGGGACCCAGCTAAACAGCCTTCAGGAGTGGGGCTTTGTCTTAAGAAGGAGAAGGAGCACTTGGAGCTTGATTGAGTGAAAGTGGTTATTCCTTCCCCACCAGAGGAGTAGAGAAGAACAAGAGATTAGGGACCTCCAGTGGAGGGACCAGGAAAGGAAAGCATTGTCCACTTGAGGATCCTGGGTATTATGGGGAAGGAAAAGCTATTTTTCTTCTCTCCTTCTGGGTTCTTAGCTAAGACCCCTTGCAATAAGAGACAGATTAGCAGGAGAAAACAAAACAGAAGTTTACTAACATGTATACCTCCACTCTACATGGGACAGACCAGGAAAACTGAGTCACTACCCCAAATGTTCCAGGCCATCTTATTCTTTTTTTTTTTTTAAGATTTATTTATTTATTTATTTATTTGACACAGAGAGAGAGAGAGAGAGAGAGATATCACAAGCAGGCAGAGAGGCAGGCAAAGAGAGAGGAGGAAGCAGGCTCCCCGGTGAGCAGAGACACCCCCCCCCCAATGTGGGGCTGGAGATCTTGACCCCAGCCGAAGGCAGAAGCTTAACCCATTGAGCCACCCGGTGCCCCCCCTCCCAACAGCCATCTTCTTAAATACTGTCTTCAGCTAAAGACAAAAGATGTGGAAAACAAGGGGAAGGCCAGTTATGGGAGGTCGCCAGGAAGGCACAGTGAACAATCAAATGGTTGTTATGCAGATTTCTGCTACAGGCTCCATTGATAAAGAGTTTCTAGAAGTTGAAAGTCATCCTTCTCTTCCACTTACAGAGAGAAGGACCCCTTGCAAATGGAGATGTCTCTCATCCATGTAAATGTCTCTCATGAAGGGGAGCAAATTTTCCAGGCCAAGTTCCGCCTCTTTGGCATATTGATTATTCAAAGCTGGTTCTTTTTAAGAAACAGCGGACACAGGTGAAGCTCTGAAAACTAGATAGAAGTTAAGCTGTTTGTAAGAGACAGTCTAATGCAATCCTGGGTCATTGAGAGGTGAAAGGGAGAGAAGATGAATTGCACTGCCCCAGGTGAGCAGTTGCTTAACTTTGGAGTTTTGACTTTCTTATTTAAAAGCATCTTCTCCTATTTTCCTCCCTTGGAACATCTGAAGGCATTTTATTCAGTTCATCCCGAGCATTCCAAAAAGGATGTCATTTTAAGGAGGACAGTTAGTTCCTTGACAAACAGAGTATCAGAATTGTACACTTTTGGTCACTTTTCTTATTTCTATTTCTACTTGGAACAGACATGGGAGCACTCCAGTGGCAAGAGAATAGAGCCAAAGAATGCACTCCTAGCTGAAGCCACTCATCCTAAGCATTCTGTAAGTAGTTGCTTTTTCTCCATGGGGGCTCAGAAAGTCCTCAGCCACTGCACCAGAGCTTTTGGGCTCCAGGGCCATAGGCAGCAGCCCCGGGACTTCCCTTCACCATCCTGGTGGCACTTCACACTCTCCTGGATTTGGGAGCCTGTTTCCTAGATCCTACCTCTCCCGTTTTTTAAGGCCCTGGTTTTGGTAACATACACGCCATAGGAGCTTCCTGAGAGAGTACGTGAGAAGTAAAATAGAGACTTCTTAAGCCTCTGTTCTACATTAATACCACTTTGGCTGGCATTTCAGGTCAGATGAGTTTCAACTACATTTGGACAGCAACAACTAGAGAATAGTGGCTTAAATAAGATAGGTCAGTTTTTGTTCAGGTGGAAGATTTCAGGTATTAGGAATCCAGAACAAGTTTGGGGACAACACAAAACCGTGGAAGATCCAGGCCCTTTCACCTTTTTGCTCCATTGTCCTTGACATGAAGTTTCCATTTCCAAGATCATCATCACCTCATGACCCACAAGGTCTAAGCAAGATATTAAATATTACCCTCAACCAAGAATACAATTCAGACAGATTAAAAAGTTAAACCAAAGTGAAAATTTCAACCATAACCAAACTGGAAGAAACTGGAATACAGTATTCCTCAAAACTGGAGGAGGAAAGACTCTGTGGCTTTAATAATAAAAATAGCATTGTGGTGCAGCATTTTATTAAATATTAATGGAGTGATTGTTTTTCTTTTTCTGCAATTCCTTATTTTTCTTTTTTAATTTTTTAAAAAGATTTTTATTTATTTGACAGAGAGAAATACAGAGAGGAAACACAAGCAGAGGGAATGGGAGAAGGAGAAGCAGGCTTCCCACCTAGCAGGGAGCCTGATGTGGGGCTCGAACCCAGGACACTGGGATCATGACCTGAGCAGAAGGCAGATGCTTAATGACTGGGCCACCCAGGTACCCCTGCAATTCCTTATTTTTCCATCAAACACTTTGACTATGAAATTAGGACATGAAGCTGAGGTTTAATTCCCCAGGGAAAAGGGATCACAAAATTAACCAGTGAGGATGGAGTCATGTTCATGGATCTGAGGGTCAAAATAGTTCTGAAAGCCATTACTAGTCATTGAGAGGGAAGAATTGTGGGTGGGAAGGAAGACCCTTTAGGAGTGGGTTAGGAAGAAACAGAAACATCCAGATAGGTCTGGAAATCCCTACACAGAAATGGGACCACCAGGTAAGCAGGGTATTTGAATTACAAATTTTTGTTGATGTAACAAGTCACCATGAATTTAGGAGTTTAAGCCTCACAAATCATTATCTTACAGCTCCTTAGGTCAGAAGTCCCATACCGGTCTCATGCCATACAATCAAGGATGTCAGCAGGGCTGTGCTCCTTTTTCTGTTTGGTCTCTAGGAGAAAGGATCCATGTCTGTGTTCATTCAAATTGTTGCCAGAATTCAGAGCCTTGAAGATGTAAGACTGAGGTCTCCGTTTTCTTGCTGGCTGTCAGCTGAGGCCGTTTTCAGCTTCTAGAAGCCACTCACATGTTTTGGTGTGGACTCCATTCCTCATTCCCTCGAGCCTGCAATGGCCAGCTGGGTCCTCATGCTTACCTCTTAGCTTCTTCTGAGCCTCTCTAACCCACTGCACCCAGGAGACATTCCCTGCTTAAGGGCTCAGGGTTACACTGGTCCCACCTGGTTCCCCATCTCAAAGTCCCTACCCTTCATCACATCCACAAAGTGCCTTTACTTCCTCAGGTCAGGAAATCACAGGTTGCAGGAATAAGACGCGGGCATGTTTACAGGGGCCTTTATCCTCTTTACCTCTGCTTACACTTAAAACCTGACTAAAATGTTGTAAGGGAGAAAAAAAACACAGTAATACACAAGGTCAAAGAGAACAGGAGAGGAACAGTGAATAAGCTTTTCAAGACACTGAAAGCTAGAAAACAATGGCTAAGTAATAAGTATCTTACTTCATTAGACAAGAGAAAACCAAACTCCCTGGAGGATATGTCCTGACTCATGCCAGTTTGGAGGGGGGGGTGGGCTGGGTGAGGAATGCAAAGCCAACTGATTTAACCAGAGAACCTCAAAATTCTGAGAACTGAGCCATCAGGTATCTGAAGGTGGGGATGTGGATGTGGTTGAAAAGAGGTTGTTACGACAGCCTACTTAAGAAGCAGTCAAAACTTGCTTTTATTCATTGTGTTTGTTTTCTGTATGTAAATTCAGCAGTCTTTCACCATACTCAAATCTCTTGAAACTTTTCTGGACTCTCTGGAATTCAACTTCTTCATAGAAGAATATCTCAAGACGCACTGTCGCCTTCTTGAATTTTTTTGATATTTGAATTGAATTGATATTTGAATATATCCCAGCAGGATTTACTGAATCAACCCAGTGCTTGACTCCCTCCCACAGTGATCGTGGTTATCCATCTATGTATGTATTTCTCTGGAGACTCACTAGAGCTTTCTAGGGACTGCAGAACTTTCATAGTTTATTTTCTTGTGCACAGAAGAATCATGAAAACATTTTACGTGTTCAGACCTGGGTGTGTTCATTGGTCAAATGCTGAACACATAGCAATTCTACTTCTAAAAATTGTGGGCTTTCCCAGGCCCCTTTTCTCATGCCAGCCTCATTCGTAAGGTTTCATTTTTGTAGAAGATATTTTCACTGAGTAGTGTGGGGAAGATGATATCAATAATGCACAGTGTGTGTAAACAACGTGAGCATGGAACAAACTGAAGTATGAGGCGGGACTACACATCTTCTTGCCTGGATTCACAGACAGCTTAACCTTTTCTGAATGCACAGTTCCTTAGAGAATTTTTTTTTTAATCTGGATAGGTGTTATACAGATAAAGTCAAACTGTTACTTTTAACCTCTGTAATGTGACTCTGCACTTGGATTTTTTCCCCTCTCTCTCACAGTGTGATGCAAATTCTCTGTTACACGTCTGGACTTTCACAAAGCTCTGCCATCTGTGGATGATTATCTAAGTGAGTGTTCTCCAGTGGCTCCTGGACTGTGGCTCCTGGACTGTGGCTGAGGGGGTTAGAGTCTGTTCTCAGGCCACGTCAAGGTGCCAAGACTGAGGTCTCTATGCCAATCACCCAACCCATGGGTGAGACTCCTTCTGGGTCCCTTGGCATCTGGTGTTGGATCCGCCGCTTCCACTTTGGTCTCTCGATGGATGCCAAATTGTTGTGTGGTGGACGGGGTGGGAGGAGTTCAAGCAGGGGTTCTTAGTCAGGCATCTTGCTGATGTCACTCCTGAAAAGGACCTTAAAAGAACTGAATGATATAAAATTAGTGTATGAAAATTATAAACTAAGTAAATTAAAATTTCATTTAAATTGAAATGTGCTTGTATCATCCAGGAGCTAATTCTCGTGAAACTCAGACAATGTTGGAGGATATTCAGGCTTAGAAAAAGTTGTTCCACTTCAAATTTTGTAATCAGTTCTTAAAAGTCTCTGGTGATTTTTAAATTGTAATTTACTTACATTTACTGATATTTTTAAATGGCTTTTGAAACATTCTAAAATACATATATGATAAATTTGTATGATATTTTTATTGGGAGGCCAGTTCTAAAACTATCTTTCTATGAAAACAAATGACACTGTTATTTCTCTAGGTAATGGATAACTGATCGTCTCTTATTAGTTTTCTTTTTACTTCTCTGTTTTTCAAATTTCTAAAGAAAGAAGCAATAAATTATGAAGAATTCATCTCTTCAATGAGAGGAGATAAAGCATAAGAGAAGGAAAGAACCACAGGAGATGCCAGTGCCCAACTGAGGAGTAGTGCATGGAGGGGAGGAGGCAGAGCCAGATGGGCAATAAAAGACCAGTCATGTGTTGTCCCAACTCCACACCCCAAAGCTGTTCCCTACCCCCTGCAGGACCTAGTAAAATCCTGGGTCTCCTGTGAGGCACACACACAAACATCCAGCGTTAACATCATGAAGTGGTTGGTTCTCCAGCTGCTGACACTCTACTGCCTGGTGATCACGCCAGTGATAGGAAGTTTAAGAGAAATACCTGATCATATACCTGAACGTCGAGATTTTAGTAGGTATTCTGGGTGAGCTTCAAAATGAAGAGGGGTTAGAAAACAAGGAGCCAGGGACTGGCATATGTGAAAGACTTGGTTCCTTTTTTAAGCCAGGATACTTGACGAAAGCTGAATGTGCAGTTCTCAAGTTTGATGGTCTCCTGATGTTATGAGAAAAAATGTTTTTATGTGTGTTGTGGGGACTGTGGTGTTTTTGTTGAGGAGGACCCATAGCAAAGGAAAGCTTCACAGTGCTCAAAGGAGGTACCTAGCTTGAGCTACCAGGAGTTCGTGTCCTCCAGTTAGGGGCTCCAAGGATGAAAATGAAATTGGGAAAGGGTTACTAATTATTTCTTGAAATGTGCCTTTTGCTTAAGGAATTGAGTATTTTAGAATATTGGGGATGAGGAGGAGAAATAAAATGGGTGCTTGACCAAGAGAACTTTGGAATCATTAGGGTAAAAGAATTGAAATCTGCTGAATTAAGGGTACTGTAGTGAGTCCATAACTGTTAGTAAAGTTTTCTGGAGAACAGCTCGTTTTGGAAGGCTGTCTCAGCCAGACAGGGAAAAGTACAAGATAGTTTCACCTCTTCTCTGGGACTCTGTTCTTCCTACCCTGTAAAATGACAGCAGGAGGCCAGAGGATCTCTTGGGCCTCTGTTCTGAAAACTGAGTTTCAGGACTAAGGTCCTGTGATGTTCAGTTTCATGGAGGTGACTTCCTGGTTGCTGAGCTTGCTAGGGAGTGGGAGCTGGATTTTGACTCTAGGAATGGGAAAGACCACCCAGATCTCTAGGCAGGCAGAAGAAGAAGAGAAACCAATGGAGTGGGTCTGGGGCCTTAGAGGGCTGATAATAGTGAGAAAAACTCTTTCTTTTTGGAGTCACAGCTCATGTTTGTTTGTTTGTTTGTTTCCTTACAGTTATACCAAAACCTATACTGAGAGACTGTGAGAAGATTCCCAACATCCACCAGTGCAGTAGATACTGCAATTTTGATAGAGATTGTGATACTGGTGATGAATGCTGCAGTTCCACCTGTGGAAATATTTGCATGAAAATTGCAGAACCTGGTAGGATCTAAGATTTACCCCTCTTTTGCCATGACTTTCTCAAAGACTATGGAACCCCTAACTGTGAAGGAACAGACAAAAGGAGACTATGCTCCCCCCAGTACCATTATGCATTACAACCTGGGATCCCTTCCTCTTCTCCCCAGCCCAAGCCCTCATTGTCCACTTGCAAGCCTGCCTGATTTATCCAAACCTCAAGAGATCTGACATGTATGTGTCTTTGCTCCCTGGACTTAAAACATCCTGAGAGAAGCCTTGTGTGGACATCTACTAAACCAAAGAAATATCCCTGCCCCCATGGTTTGGAAGGATCTGTTATCCTCAAAGAAATGTGTTTCAGCAGACTGTGTGAACTGAATACCTACCCCTTCTCTCTTTCAGAGACCAGCATTAAGAATGATAACCCCAGCAGCATGGTGGCAATTATGTAGTTTCCTTAGACTCTAGTTTATGAGTCTCCTCCTCCTCCTCCTCCTAAATGTGGAGGACACCTGAAGGGCGACAGTCTAATTCTACCTGATGTCCAGTGGTTCCATCATCTTATCCCAGCTGGGAGGCAAGGGTGGTAGGAGGTGGGATCCCAGGGCAATGTCTCTCTTTCTTGTCACTCTTTTCCCTGAACCATTACATTATCAGTCTCAATTCCTTGACAAATAAACTATGGCAGTAACCCAGCACCTCTGTCTCTTCTTCTATAGTCCCAGTACCAATCACTCCCTCCACTTTTTCCCCAAGCCCCTGCCTGCCAGTGGATTTCCTTGCCTTCTTAACAATCAGAAGATTGAAGTTCTTAGCCAAGACTCCCGGACTCTCTTTGTTTATTGATATCATCCCTGGGGAAACTGTTTATGTGTGGGATGTTCTTATGGCTACAGAAAACACCATCCCTCTGGGTTCCCCAAACTTCTTAGTGCAGTCTTTCTTTCTTTATTTCCAGGCCTGTGATTCTAGTAGGTTCCCACAAGCACCTCCTTATAACTAAACTAGGGAAGTACAATCTTCCTTACGGGTGACAGCATGGTCTAGAACTGAAAGGAAATGCCATTGGCCTCTCCAACCTCTCCTGTCAGACAATGCTTTAAGTGTTAGCATTATTTACTCAATCACTTGGAATCTATAGGAATATTTTCAAATGTGAATACTCCTAAGAAGAAGAAGCATTCTTTATAGGGTTTTAAAGAGTCTACAATGTGCTCAGGCTGTGGCAAGGACCACTCCTCTTAAGTGGAGGTGTGATTATTGTCATATAGCCCAAAGAAGAACAAGTCTAATGATCCAAACAAACAGAAACCAGGATGGGGCATGGCAAGAATGGATGAATAGGATATGCAGTCAGTGCCTTAAAGTATAAATACAGAGGGGTCATTATGTACAACTTGGTATCAGGCTTCCTGGAAGAAGAGATACTTGGTCCACCTTGAGGGATAGGGAAAAATTGAGGTAACACAGATTGAAAGCTATTTTTCCTCCATGAAAGGATTAAATATAGAATGGGGGAAGAAGAAAGGGAACTTGAAGGAAAGGAAAGCTTGTTACCCTATCCTCCTCTTGTCCCCAACATCAACAGATGAAGTTGGGGACAAGGTTGGATCATGAATTTGGTATTAAGCTCTAAAATGCTAGCATATTTTAACTTGCCAAAATTTCCTTTTTGGTCTCTGTTGTTATATCCATTAAAACTGCAGAACACAAGTGTTATTTGCTAAAATTCATGAAGGAAAACAAGCAGGCACAGACAGGTGGCTGATCCTACCAAAGTCCACTCAGGAGGTTGATGAAAAATAGATACATAGACCTCATTCTCTAAATGAAATGCCCTTCTGTCAGAGTTTCCTGAAATACATATATGTCAGGGGGCAGAGATGTGATTAAAATAGGGAGTCTAGTGGGAAATAGGGTTGGGGAAGGACACTGTGCAGAAAGAGTGATAACTGAGATGGGTGAAAGAGGACAGGTCCATAGTGTTCTCCTGGACTACCAGGGGATGATCGCCTTAGGACAAAACCAGTGAACTGTTTCCTGCTAAGCAATTAGCATAAAGAAGCAGTTGAGTAGAACTCTGGAGCCACCAGGTAGATAGGACACTCTTTTTTTTTTTTTAGTGCTTTTATTTTTATTTTATTTTTTAATTTAAACTATATTTTATTTTTTCAGTGTTCCAAGATTCATTGTTTGTGCATCACACCCAGTGCTCCATGCAATACATGCCCTCCTTAATATCTACCACCAGGCTCGCCCAGCCCCCCAGCCCCCCAATCCCCTCCCCTCCAAAACCCTCCATTTGTTTATCAGAGTCCACAGTCTCTCATGGTTTGTCTCCCCCTCCAATTTTCCCCAACTCCCTTCTCCTCTCCTTCTCCCAGTGTCCTCTGTGTTACTCCTTATGCTCAGATAGGACACTCTTAATCAGTAGGTGCATTAAGGAACATAGTGAACCTTTGCACTTGGGTGTCTCAATTCAAAGCCCAGAGTTAACCTACTCTGGAAGCAGAATTGGGAGGTGACCAGTATCCAAATGCAGTGCTAGAGACCCCAGGGGCTCTCATTTTGCTTTCTTGGAATGATTGGTGGTAAGTAAACTGGTCTACCATTGCCAGAAGCATAATTTACCAGCAGACAATTTTAACATACTTCCCAGTAACTGATAGACTAGGAAGACAAAACAAAACAAAATACAATGAACCCAGCAGAGACAGTCAATTATCATATGGTTTCACTTACTTGTGGAGCATAAGGAATAACACAGAAGACATTGGGAGATGGAGAGGAGAAGTGGTGGGGAGAAATCGGAGGGGGAGATAAACCATGAGGGACTGTGGACTCTGAGGAACAAACTGAGGGTTTTGGAGGGGAGAAGGGTAGGGGGGTTGGGTAGCCTGGTGGTGGGTATTAAGGAGGGCACATGTTGCATGGAGCATTGGGTGAGGTGCATAAACAATGAATTTTGGAACACTGAAAAAAAAATTAAATTAAATTTTTTAAAAATACAATGAACCCAGTAAGAATCTAGAAGGTTTGAACAACACAAATGAAAAATGACTAACTTGTATCAAAATGAATACAGTATTTACGAGGGCAAATGGAACATTTTTAAAAAAGGAAAACTGAGGTGCATGTCACCTGTCTGGCTCAGTCAGAAGAGCATGCAACTCTTGATCTCGAGCTTGTGAGTATAAGCTCCATGCTGAGTGTAGAGATTACTTAAAACTAAAATCTGAGCAGAAAGAATGAAGAAACAAAAGAAGGAATAAAAGAAAGGGAGAGAGAGAGAAGAAGGTAGGAAGGAAGGGATGGAGGGAGGAAGTTAGGAAGGAAGGAAGAGGCTATAGGAAGGAAGGAAGGAGGCTCAGTGAGGTTCAGTGACAGAGCCAAGACCACATAGCTGGTAAGTAGGGGATCCACGATGTGAACTCAGGTCCAGCTCCAAGCACTGTTTTTGACCATGCCATGCCACTTCATGAATAATCTTCAGCTGATCTCATCTAATCCTCACAGTGACAACAAAGCTGCCAGGTAGGTTGTATCATTTCCATTTTCCAGATAAGGAAACTGAGGCTCCAAGTCACAGCTACAGTGATAAGTTGCCAAGGCAGTACCACGAATCAGTGTCACTCACTGGGTTTGGGGCCATAATTGTCATTTCTGAACAGTCCAGGCACTGTTGTAAAATTCTGGGAGGGTACAGGGTTAGAATTCTGGAGACAAAAATGAATAAATTTTCACAAGTCTTTACTCTTAGGCAGCCACATATGCATGGTTTCAGGAGATCTAGAAAAGACTCTACCCCTTTCCCAGTGTCTGAAGTTCCACCAATAACACAGGTGCATTCCTGGGCATATGATGTTCTCTGTCTCTCTTTCTGTCTCCCTTCCTTTCTGCCTCCATCCCTCTCTTGCTGTTTTTGAAATGCATTTAGTCTGAGAGAGGTAACATGGCAAGACATTGTCAGTTCTTCACATAACAAAATTTAAAAGTACATAAGGACCAGGAAGAGACATGTGTAAATGGGGGTGGAATGAGTAGGGGAGGGTCATCTGTTTATGGGGAACTCCGGAGGGGAGAAGGGACTTGGGGGAAATTGGAGGGGGAGATGAACCATGAGAGACTATGGACTCTGAAAATCAATCTGAGGGTTTTGGAGGGGAGGTGGGTGGGACATTTGGTGAGCCTGATGATGGGTATTATGGAGGGCACATATTGCATGGAGCACTGAGTGTGGTACATAAACAATGAATTCTGGAACACTGAAAAGAAATTAAAAATAAATACAAATTTTTAAAAAATAAAATAAAGGGAGGAAAAAAAAAGAAGAAGCTAGGCTTGGATAACACCAGAAGGAATATGAGGAATCCTTTTGTTAAACCAAGGTCATCTGGGATTTTTTTGCTCCTGGGGCTCCAAGACCCTGTGGGACATGCCCAGGCCCTCCTAAAAAATCTCATGCCATCAGTCTCTTGTCATCAGTGGAGCAAGTAAAAGGTGTTCACTCATGTCTAGGGTTGCATTGGAAATGACAGTGGGCAAACCAGCCCTGCAACTATTCCAGACAAATCCCCGTGATCATTCATATGTGACCTCTCATGTAGAAGCAAAACACTGGGACAAATGTCCTGCTGGGACGCTGTGGAGTACAGTAGCAGAGCATGGGGCCACTGGGCCTGCAAGTCTGACCCTACTCTCCACGTGACCTCAGACAAACCCCTTACCCACTGTGCATCTCGGTTTCCTCATCTATGAACTGAGAGTAGTGGTGAGACATCTTCACAGTTCTCAGCACATGGTCTGTGTCTCTCTCTGGCTTGTGCCTAATCCCCATGCCTCTTCTCATCCCACACAGGCACCTTCCTCTCCACAGCTCCACCTTCTCCTGGAGGAATGTAGCCCTGTAACACTCCTCCTGCTTCTCTCTCTCTCTCTCTCTCTCTCTCTTTGGAGGGGACCACTTTATCTCCAATCTAGAAAGTCAAATGTGGGTTCAGAGAAGCAAGCTACAGCCACCCCTCCTTAAGAGGACTTCCTGGGACTGAGGATCAGAAAGGAGGCAAGGACTCATATTGTATGAGGTCACTTCCTCTGTGGCTTCAGAGAACTAGTCCTACTCACCTACCCTGGGACCTTCAAATCCTTCCCTCAATGGTTCCCTCCAAACTATTTCCCTAGTTTTACCTGATATGTATCTTTTCCAAGTTTAATATTTTCTGAGAGAGAGAGAGAGAGAGAAAGAAAGAACGAGAGAGGAGGTGAGTGGAGTGGAGAGAGAGAATCTTAAGCAGGATCCATGTCCAGTTCAGAGCCTGATAAGGGCTTCCACATCAGGACCCTAACTGATCATGACCTAACCCGAAATCAAAAGCCTGATGATTAACTGACCAAACCAACCAGGTGCCCCTTGAAGTTTAATTTTTAAAAACAAATTGCCACAGACATGTACCCCTGGGGATAAAAATACTTTATATGTTTATAAAAATAAAAAAAAATATTAAAAAAATAAAAATAAAAAATAAAAACAAATTGGTCACTAGGCAGGAGCCTGAGGGCAGAGGACAGTGAAGAGGTGGTTGTACAAGTGGAAGAGAGAGGTGGAATGACATTGGGGCCTAACCTGGAAGTAGTGGCCAAGAGGGGAAGCCATGGGGCCTGGAGAGAGATTAGGAGGTAGAACTGGCCCAAGTCCATAACTGACAGGATGCTAGGGTGAAAGAGAGGGAGGAGTGAATCTCAGAGTTCTCATGACAGCCTGGGGGCCTGTTGATGCCAAATATAAAGATGGGAGCAGAGAGAAAGAGGCACTGCTGAGGCATAGGAGACACTAAGTCTGATTTATACATGTGGACATAGCAGTCTCTTGAGATGCCCAGATATATGTTCTCCAAGTGGTTGGATATGTGCCTTTAACTTGGAAGTGAGAATAGGTCTGGAGGGAGACATAAGAACCACAGTTAGGATCATGGGAATGGATGTAGGAAGTGTGTGTCAAGTAATGACAGCAGAAAGCTGAGACCTGAATGCCAGGGAGCATCTCCAGTAGCTGCAGTGGAACTCCTAGGGTGTATGTATTCAGCACAGACAAGGTAAGTAGCTGAGGTGGGCTGACTGGGAGGGAAGAGGATTCTAAGTGAGAGCTGAAGCTGACAGTGGGGCAAGGATTTACAATGGCTAAACCAAAAAAGGTTTACATGCCTCAGAAGCAAAAGGGAGACAGGACTTACTGGAGTCTACCCTAGTGAGCCAGCATTTGTCTTTATAATCCCAAGATTTCTATGCCTTTTTACCTTTTTGGATGTGTCCCTATTTGAATTTCTTTACTCTCCCTATGCCTAAACCTGTAACAGTAGTTCCCAAGTAGCAACCTATATCATGGTGCCCAACTGCCTGCTTTGATGTCACCAGTGGTATTTTTAAAAATTTAAGTCCCTAGGCTTCACTTTCTAGAGACTCTGATTCAGGTCATGGTCTATAGTTTCTAAAAGATGCTCAGGTGTTTTCAATGTACACTTCAGATTAGGAAGTATAATTCTTCTTAACCTCAGATATCCTTGGTATGAAGGGTAAGAAATATAGCTGGAAAGTACAAAAAGTCTCAATGGCCAGTGCTCAGGGCTTCTGGAGTGAGTCATAGATTGGAGGTCCTAGGCCCACCCCTCATTCACTGTTCTTTCCCATCTGACTTCATTTTTTTAACCTAGGAAATTAGGAGGGTAATACTAATGACCAATATGGTCTTCCTAAATCTAAACTTTATAATTCCCAGACTCAGTGGTATCCAAAAGGAACATGCATCTCTGTTCAGATTCCACTGCATCAAAAACTAATGATGTGGTGCGTAAATAATGAATTCTGTTACACTGAAAAGAAAAAAAAACCCCAAACCTCTGGCGGAAAACAATAAAATAATTAAAAACATGAAAAAAACCTAATGATGTATTTTATTGTGACTAACATAACACAATAAAAAAATGCTAAGGAAAATTTAAAAAAGAAAGAAAGAAAAAGATCTGGAGAGATGCTCAGTTTAGAGCCCCATGGTCATGTGACATAGTGTAGTAGCTATCTGTTGCTGTATGATAACGTTCCCTGTAGGTCAGAAGTCTGGTGTGGTGCGTCAGGTTTCTCTACTCAGGTTCTCAGCAGGCTGGAACCAGGGTGTCAGCCAAAGCTGCAGTTCCCATCTGGGACCCAGGGTCCTCCCTGACACTCACTGGCTGTGGCAGAATAATTTCCTTACACGTGTACCTCTGAGGTTGCTTCCAGAGGCCACCTTCAGTCCAGGGCACTTAGCTCTCTCTGTCCTCATATCTCCTAAGAGCATATTGGGTTCCTCTCACACTTCAAATCTATCTTACCTCTTCTCTATCAGTCAGAGGGAAAACGCTCCTTTTTAAGGACTCAACAGCTTGGGTCTGGCCCCATCAGATAATCTCTATATTTCAAGGTCAATTAATTTGGGACTCTAATTCCATCTATGAAATCCCTCCACAGTAGCACCTAAATTCATGTTTGATTCAATAACCAGAGGATGGGAATCTTGGGACTGTAGCTTTAGAATTCTGTCTCCCACAAGGTCAGAAATTAGGAAGCTATGTCTAGCCCTAAAAAGGGAGGAAGAAAACCCATATCTGCCAAGCTCTTCCTATGTGCCAGGCACTGTGGTGAGTTTATTATAGGCACCATCCTCCTTAATTCTTTTTTTAAAGATATCTATTTATTTATTATTTATTTACTTACTTACTTAAGAATGTAAGAGGGGGAGGAGCAGAGAGAGAGGCAGAGAGAGATTCTCAAGCAGATTCCACACTGAGCAGAGAGCCTGACCTGGGGCTTGATTTCAGGACACCAAGATCATAAGCTGAGCTGAAATCAAGAGTCTGATGCTTAACAGACTGAGGCACCCAGGCACCCCATCATGCCCCTTAATTCCTTTAAGCAGTTTGAAAGCCAGAGATTATAATTCTCATTTTATAGATAGGAAATTAGGCAATCTTGTGGCCTGGTCATTTGTGGGAGGCTGTAAGGAATCATGGAGCTATGGATTAGACCTTAGCTCACTCTCAGAAGCCAGCAGGAAGAAGAAGCCAGGGAAATGGGTTTGGGCAAGTTTGGGGAAATTTATGTTTGGGGCTCAGAAAGAAACTACCCGTAGCTCTGAGTGTCAAACACACCACAGTTTGTCAGAGTCTGACTTGAGGAAGAAGGAAAAGAAGGTGAAGAAGGAGAAGGAGAAAGAGGAAAAGAAATACTTCCTGCCCTCATAGAATTTGTAATCAGGTAATGACAACAGGAAACATACACAAAATCCTAAAGAATTGATTTCAACACCATCTATGTCCTGGTGATCTACACAGTTGTATCTCCAGTCTGAATCTGACTTCCAAACACCAATTGCATACTCTACTCCTTCACCTCAATCTCACAAACACCTCACACTTCCCTTGTCTAAAACAGAACCCTTCATGTTTCCGCTCCCACCTCCAATCTGCTCTGTCTATAGTTCTCCCCATCTTGGTTGAAATAAACTTCTAACTCACCCTTGATGAATCAATATTGACATTCTCAATCTACACCCATTGAGTTAGGAAATCGTTTTAGATCTATCTTAAAAATAGATCTAGATCTCCCTGATATGAGGAAGTTGAGAGGCAACTTGAGGATGTGGGGAGTAGGAAAGGAATAAATGAAACAAGATGGGATTGGGAGGGAAACAAAACACAAGAGACCCCTAATCTCACAAAACAAACCAAGGGTTGCTGGGAGGATGTGGGTAGGGAGAGGGTGGTTGGGTTATGGACATTGGGGAGGGTGTGTGCTATGGTGAGTGCTGTGAAGTTTGTAAACCTGGCGATTCACAGACCTGCACCCCTGGGGCTAATAGTACATTATAAGTAAATTAAAAAATTAAAAAAAATAGATCTAGAACATCACCACTTTCTACCATGTCTTCAGCTGCTACCCCAATCCAGGAGCTGTCTTCTCACTTGGAGCTTCAGAGAACAAACCTAATTCTCTTTCTCCTACAACCCATGAGATGTTGAGGCATTCTATTCCTCCATAGCCTACCAGAGAGAACCAACTCACAGAAAGAGATACTAGTTTTAAAGAGGGAAGAGGGGTTTGAATGGTGTGAGATAAGGTGAGGTTTGAGGAAACTCACATCTACTCTTGTTTTAGTCAAGAATAGACAGTGCCCACTCTTCCCTTTCAAGGACCATATGGAGTGTCCAGCTTTGTGTAAGAGTGACTTTGATTGCCCTGAAACTGCCAAATGTTGTGAATCCATATATGACTTTGCTTGTGCCAAGGCCTGGACAGGTGAGGACTGGAACAAGTCTCTGGGACATATGCTAAGGATGTTATGTTGTCCCATTGAATAGGGATGCCCCTTTGGTTGACTTTAGATATCCCTTGGGAATTTTTCCTTCTTTAATGTCAAGTCACTGCTCTTGTGTTGTATACTTGATTTCAGAAAACTATTGTCCTAGTCTTCAAAGACAACCATGCATAATATCACTCCCTATTTTTTCCCCATGAGAACTTATTTGTTATGAGTTTCATTTTTCACTGACTGACAGGTGACAATATCTACTTACTCATACAAAAAAAAAAAAGATAACCATTAGGTACATTCCTAAGAAGCCCTTACGTCTACACAACTTCACAACATGTAGAATATATTCACATCCTGTAATGTATGCTGGGGAAAAGATGGGTAGCAAAATGCTGTTGGGAAAGAAGTGAACTCTGTAAACTCTGAGGCTAGTGCTCATTTCCTCACGTACTGCTGAAATAGTATCATCTTCTCCCACAGATTCTTAGTGTTTTGAGGAACAGCACAATATGGTGGAAGGAACCCAAGGCCTTTCAATTGACTTCAACTCTACTGCTTGTTTTCTTCCCCCCCCCTCCAATTTTTATTTATTCATTTATTTATTTATTTCATTTCATTTCTTTTCAGCGTAACAGAATTCATAGTTTTACACCACACCCAGTGCTCCATGCAATGCGTGCCCTCCATAATACCCACCACCTGGCTCCCCCAACCTCCCACACCCCCGCCCCTTCAAAACCCTCAGGTTGTTTTTCAGAGTCCATAGTCTCTCATGGTTCATCTCCCCCCCAATTTCCCTCAACTCCCTTCTCCTCTCCATCTCCCCATGTCCTCCATGTTATTTGTTATGCTCCGCAAATAAGTGAAACCATATGATAATTGACTCTCTCTGCTTGACTTATTTCACTCAGTATAATCTCTTCCAGTCCCGTCCATGTTGCTACAAAAGTTGGGTATTCATCCTTTCTGATGGAGGCATAATACTCCATAGTGTATATGGACCACATCTTCCTTATCCATTTGTCCGTGGAAGGGCATCTTGGTTCTTTCCACAGTTTGGCGACCGTGGCCATTGCTGCTATAAACATTGGGGTACAGATGGCCCTTCTTTTCACCACATCTGTATCTTT
>PISX010031170.1:0-17743 GCA_004024625.1 Mellivora capensis
TAACTGGTGTGAGGTGGTATCTCAATGTGGTTTTAATTTGAATCTCCCTGATGGCTAGTGATGATGAACATTTTTTCATGTGTCTGATAGCCATTTGTATGTCTTCATTGGAGAAGTGTCTATTCATATCTTCTGCCCATTTTTGATGTGATTATCTGTTTTGCATGTGTTGAGTTTGAGAAGTTCTTTATAGATCCTGAATATCAACCTTTTGTCTGTACTGTCATTTGCAAATATCTTCTTCCTTCTAATTGACCAAAGAATATTCCATTGTATGGATATACCAAATCTGTTTATCTGATCATGACCTGAGCCAAAGGCAGAGGCTTTAACCCACTGAGCCACCCAGGCGCCCTCATCATTAGCTTTTGATGTAGTGTCCAATGATTCATAAGTCACATATGACACCCAGTACTTTATTCTTTTTGGTGCTATGGTAGATGTAATTATTTTCTTAGTTTTCTTTTTCTTTCTTTCTTTCTTCCTTTCCTTTCCTTTCCTTTCCTTTCCTTTCCTTTCCTTTCCTTTCCTTTCCTTTCTTTTTTAAGTAGGCTCCACGCCCAATGCGGGGCTTGAACTTAGAACCCTAAGATCAAGAGTCAGATGCTTTACTGACTGAGCCACCCGGGCACACTTCTTAGTTTCCTTTTCAGAATGTTCACTGCCAACATATGGGTACATAACTGGATATTGTGTGCTGATTTTGTATTCTGAAACTCTGCAGAATTCATTTATTAGCTCTAATCGCTTTTGTGATGCATTTCTTAGGATATTTTTAATATGTAAGATTCTGTCACCTGCAAATAGTTTTATTTCTTCTTTTCCACATTTGAGGCCTTTTATTTCTTTTCCTTGACCGGTTGCTCTGCCTAGAATGTCAGTACAATGTTGAATAGAAATGGCAGGAGTGAACATTTTGACTTGTTTGTGGTTTTTGGGGGAAGCATTCATTCTTTTTTTTTTTTTAAGCTCTGCTTTTTTTTTTTCATTATATTCAGTTAGCCAACATACAGTACATCGTAAGTTTTTATTGTATTGTTCAACGATTCATTAGTTGCATATAACACCCGGTGTTCATCCCAACACATGCTCTCCTTAATACCCGTCATGGAGTATGATATTAGCTGTGTGTTCTTCATAAATGCCCATCCCTAAGTTGAGGACGTTCCCTTCTAATACTAGTTTTCTGAATGCTTTCTATCATGAAAGAGTATTGGATTTTGTCACATGCATTTTCTGCATGATTTTGTGGTAATCATGTGGTTTGTTCCCCTCATTTTATTAATGTGGTATATTATTTTGATTTTCATACGTTGAACCACCTTTACATTCCTGTGATAAATCCCACTTTGTCACGATGTGTAATCCTTTTAGTTAAAATTCTTTTAATCAAGGAAACTGCTGGGTTTGGTGTGCCAGCATAGCTTTTAGCGTTTTTGCATTTGTATTCGTAAGGAGTATTGGTCTGCACTTTTCTTGTGCTGTCTCAGTCTCACTTTGCTATCACGGTAAGGTTGGCCTCATAGAATGAGATAAGAAGTTTCCCCCCTCTTCTATTTTTTGGGAAGAGTTTGAAAAGGATTTATAATTCTTCTTTAAGCACTTGGTAGAATTCACCAGTGAAGCCACCAAGTCCTGAGCTTTGCTTTGTTCTGAGGTTCTTGATAATAGATTCAATCTCTTTTTTCATTGTTCTTTGGTCTATTGAGAATTTCTATTTCCTCATGAGTGAGTTTTGTTAGTCTGTTTGTTTCCAGGAAATGGTTCTTTTCGTCTAACTTGTCTGAATTTTGGTGTGCAATTGTTCATAGCATTCACTTGCCATCTTTTTTTCTTTAAATCTCTGTAAGGCCGATAGTAATGTTCCCCACTTTCATTTCTGATTTTAATAATCTGACTCTTCTTTCTTAGTATACAATCAGTACTGCTTTAATTTCTTCTACTGTAAGGAGATAGTGTCCTCATAGGCTTCCATGTGTGCCTTTCCAAATAATGGGACTTGTGCTAATACGAAGATTCTGCCACGTACCAAGTACGTTATTGCCAACTATATACTGAGACCCTGGAGGAAACAAAACAAAGCAAAACCCTGGGTGATCCACAGAACCAATAGATTTCCCGTCAGATTAAAATGAAGCATAAGTCCGTTATTATCTAGACTTCAGGAGCCCCTTTATAAGCAGAGAACTCATATTCAATATCTATATATTTTTCCAAATGCAGGTATCCTCCTTACCACCGTGCACATTTACCTTGGTAAATAGACACAGGTTTTGGGGAAAGGTTTGGCTGGGCTTTTCTGACCTCCACCTTAATCAAAGGGCTCTGGGCCCATGGGCTGACTTAGACCTGGACACTTGGTGGGGGACTACAGTTTTCCACTGCAGTTGAGGTTGCTAGCATCAGCTTTCTGCTTGCCAGCTCTCGTTTTTTTTTTCCTTATGAAAATCAAGTAGTACCCCAGCCAGCTGTCCATACATCCAGACCCTAGAACATTACCACCTACTATCTATACTATCTGTAGGTCCACAGATTCTGGTCAGTCAGAAGGGACTGACCCCACCCTGGACTTGCTGTCCAGTGTGGAAGTGATGCCCGCCTTGCCCCGGTAGTTCTGTGCCACCATTGGGACCCTGCCTTTTGAGAATCCCGTCATCTCCATTGATTGCCAGTTCCATGCCAGCATCGCTTGCTTCCAAACATGGTTTGCAGAGGAGAGTCAGAACTGAGCTCTTCAAAGATGTCAGTGCCGCTTCACCAGCACCTTCCTTATTTGAGTAGTGATTTCCCCACCCTCCAAAGAAACAGCGGCTGGAGGTAGGATGTCTGATCTCACATTATGAATCCTGTCTAAAAACCTACTCCCCTGGACCTTCTCACCAATTCCTCAATTTTCTCTGCCTAGAAAGTTCCAGCACTTCCATGTCATTTACTATAGACTGTTGTTGCCCACGCTTATACAATATGCACGTCAGGCTGCTGGGTTGGCCCCTTTAAGGACATCAACCCCACCCCCCACCCCTCAGTCACAGCTCTGTGCTCCCACGTTAGTAAGCTCTCCCGATACTGACTTATATTCTGTTCCCCGTCTTGCGGGTCCAACATTCTCAAAATTCATTGGCACATGTATTCTCTCACTTCATGCAAGTACGCATGGGCCAGGTCCTACAGTTCCTTCTGAATGCAAGGCATTTCCCATCCGAAGAAAACTGTATTTTTTCTCTTGTGCTGTGTTCTTACCTAGTCTTACCTGCCCTTGTTAGCAGTCTGACAGTAATGGAAGTTAGCGGAGATTAATGTCTAATAAGAGAAGCAACATCTGTTTAGGTGGCTGCCCTAAATGAGGTCTTTGCAGGGTCTCCAGGAACAAGGAAGCTTCTCCAGTAGCAAGAGTTAGGGGCTGCTAATTCCCAGGTTAGTTTTCAGGGGATTCTGGGTATTCAGTGTTCTCATGCTCATCACCTTAGTGTGTCTCGGGGTTCCACTTTTTCTTTGTCAGAGCCACACGTAAATATGGAGACCCGTAAATCCTGTGCATGCCATCTCCAGGCAGCTCTGCCAGCCAACAATTAGGGTCAGGGCCTGATCTTCCACTATCTATCTGCCTTAGGACTGGAGGAGTGGAGGTCTCCTTAATCTAGTAGGTTAGGGTGGGTGACAGGTTGGGCTAGCCCATCAGACACACACACACACACACACACACATACACACACACACACACACACACATGATAGAGAACCAGTTTAGGGTCATCTTAGAGCCACCTTAACCACTGCTCAGGCTGGAAGGTATCTCAGCATCTACACAGCCAACCCTCCAAATCCAGCTGCATACCCCAAATGTGATTCTGGCTCAAGTGGAGGAGAAGAGATGCATGTCCTAGGCATGTCTGCCCTCTTCAGTGAAAGCGTCAGGCATAAGTGACACCCCAGGAGGGACCACCTGCTATCCCTTCACCTCAAACAAAGCGACACCTGCAATCTCACAAGTATGGGAAAATCAGGAGTTCCGGTTTCACATATAGGCCATCAACCCATTATGTCGATAAATATTTCTCATTAAGAACATGAGGCAGAGCGTCACAGTCATCTTGGAAATTGGATTGCCACCTGGGTCCCAAGATTGCCATCTTTCTGTGGCACCTGACATTCATCCTCAGATCAGAGCCTTAAACCACATCTTACTTGCTCTACTGACTCACAATGCTATGGGTGGATGGCTGGGTGGATGGATGGATGAGGTAGTGAAGGAAATATTAGAATGTTGAGCCAGATATGGCTATATGAGAAGGCTGAAGTTGAGTGATATATTTGATTCAGAGAGACACGATGTTTATAGGAGAAATAAAGTGTGTTATTCCAGTGTGCGAGGTCCACATACAGCATGGAGATGATGAGTTTCCAAGTACTTTTCAGGACCATGAGGATGTCATGTGGATTAGCCCAGGCAGAATGCCTCAGGAGTCGTTGGTGTCTCTCAGGCAGAGTCCAAGGAAGGTTCTGATGGGCCTGAAGCTTACACAGTTTGGTAGGCCCGCTTCTAAAATTACAAAAACAAGCATGAAAGTGGGTATTTACTGAGGATGAGAAGAAAATTCATAATGGACTTTAAAATATGAGGACTAAATCACTGAGATTTCAAAATCGTATGCGCGCGCACACACACACACACACGTATGTATGTGTATGTACATATATTACGGATATATATCTAGAGATACCAACGATGAAGTTGTACAATCTAAAGTACAATGGAGCAGAAGATCAAGGTAAAAGACACAATGGTTTTATTGTGAATCAAAACAGCAAACTCTTGCAAATTCCACACACACACACACACACACACACAAATCACATAGCCATATGAATCCACAACATGGGCCTGCGAGGGACAGTTGATTCCCTCTAAGAATAAAAATGCACTCAGGCTCGTGTTAAACCTTTAGTGTTTTCTTTCACATCAAGTTTTTAAAGTAAACTAGCTTTTGTGACATTGTTCCCCGCCCCCCACCTCAGAAAATGTTGTTTCAAGTTAGGATAACAAATCGTGGACTTCAGAATTCATCTTATAGTTAGAGATGTTGCGTTGTATTCTGACAACAGCCATGTTTAGCCCCATGGAGGATTTTCTGTTGCCCGTTTCGGAGTTCCCAGATCCTTGTCCATCTATATTGCTCAAGCAGCCTGGTGGGACTTACCAGGTTGCCTTTATGACCGCTGGAACCTGTCAGGGCTCGTCAGTGAATAAATCAGAAGAGAAAGCTTGCTTGGTTTGAGACAAGGTCCGTGTTTTAGGGGACACAGGTCCAGAACAAAGTGCATGCTTCCCTACAATTTGTGCCACTTAGATGGGCTCCTAGCAGTGAGCCTGGATTCCTAGGCCTCAAATAGCTAAACTGTGTGTATGATTATCCTCGTTGTCTTCCACATGGGGATAAAACACTACGTGCAAAGCATCCGGTCAGTTAGGAAGACGGCCAGGGGCCTGTTTTAGGAAACCCTTTAGCCATCGAACAAGAGCTACTTCCCTAAGTGGAATCCGAGGGAAGCGTAGAGTCAACAATCTTGCACAGGCTGACAAAATGTTTCCTGCACGTTGAGATTTCGTTCATCCACATGCGGACTGTGGGCAGATGACCCATTAACTTTGGATTCCAGACGGCTTTTCCAAGGACCATTTGAAGGTAGTGGCAATATATAGAAAACAAAACATCTCTGCTGTTGGCTTCGCCCCTCGGGGCTATTTTTCCAAACAGATAAGCACGGCAGATCAAATTTAGGAATTACCTTAAGAAGGCGATCAGATCATTTATACTGAGGCGTTGCAAAAAGAATGAGAAATCCATGTGATGTTTCTGTAAACAGCTATCTGAGATTTTAAAAAGGATCGTGGCTCGATGTCTGACACCAGGGGTCTTTCACGCAATAAAAGAATGTGCCTCCTATATTAAAATACGAAGTTCTGTCAAAAGCAACGTTATGAAAACATCTGGATAATTACACGTCCAAGCAAGTAGCGGGAAGTACAACTGTTTGCAGCACTTAACAAATTAGTTAAACTTACAAACAAATTAACAGATTAACAAACTTAGTTTGTGAAGCGTTTGGGAACCAGACATGATGACGGCCATGCTACTCATAGGTGCTGGAGATGGATCCGAAAGGAATCCAGCATGTTCCCAGGGCCGCAAATTTACAGAATGCAATTTACATGGCATACAGAAGGGAAGGATCACACATTTCATACAGACAGGGCAGTGAGAGGTCTCGCTGCTAAAGTGTGGGCACAAGAAGAGTTATTTAGCTTTGCCTCTTGTTGCTGCTCTCTTTCTCACTCCCTTTAGAATATTTTTATCAAATAGCTCTTTTTCCCGGTAATGCACAGGTGGCCCCTTTAGGTACTTTTGTTCTGCCTCCTTGTAACCTAATCCATCAAGTGCAGCAATTGAACAAATGATTGCTTCTGGCAGAAGAACTTCCAGAACAAAACTCACCTTGTCATCTCTTGCCAGCGTCAGCGTTTTCTTGTCTATCTGTTTGTAGATTTCTTGTAAATGTCTTACCACGACATCCAACTGGTCTTCATCCTCCAGGTATGTTTCAATGCAGATCACGTACCTGCTTGAATTCAGAAATGATGCCAGCCACCTGGACTGTTTCCTGCCTTTGACAATGTCCAGGAGGTGGTGATCGGCTCCCTTTCTTTTCACAATGAAGTCCACGAGCTTCTGGTTGGCTCGGTCCCGAGCAGCCCTCATCCGGTCCGGGAGAGTTTTCTTGCGGGGCCTCCTCCCTTCCAGGGAGGCCTCCTCCTCAGAATCTTCCAGGTCTGCATAATTCACCTTTGGGAAATCGATCTCCACGTCCCCGTCTTCGATGGCTTTCCTAATCGGGTAACTGATATCAGCAGCATAATAGTCCAGGAAAGAGCCTGCAAAAGACCCACGACCGAGCCCTTCTCTGTAGTGGGAAATCAGGGAGAAACACCAGTTCACACTTTGCTCGTACACTTTCCCAGCTCTCTTCATTAGTTTTTCCTTCTCCTTACAGTCCAGATGTTTTAATCTTCGAAGAGGAACTTGAATGCCACTCATTTCACAGGGCATGTTTGCCTCAATCAAAAGCACCCTTGCAGTCTGCTCTGTTTGGCTGACACTCTTCACCACTGCTGGCCAAAATGGGTGATTCTGAAATTTAAACCAGACCATCATTCCTCCTTCAATGGGACAAGGCTCTTGCGGAAAAGCCATGCTTATCGGTTGCCCCATTTCCTTGCCGACATCCTTTCTAATAGCAGTGGTGGGGTTAACGGCCTTTGAGTTGACTGAAGGCTGAAGTTCTTGCAGCCCTTTCTCAAACTCCAGTACCTGCAGCTTCCTTTTTTTATTTGCCAGACGGAGCGAATAACGCAGCCTCGGGTGAGGGGCACTGGAGGATGCTGCCGCACCTTCCAAGCCTGGCTTCCGGGGACCCTCTCCATGGTCCTCAACATTCCCGGAGAGGGCAGAGCATGCGGAGGAGACGGCCAGGGTCTTTGGGTAGGTGTCACGGGCCTCTTCTTTCAGAGCCTTGGGTAGAGTGAGGTTGAAACCTGGTGGCGGAGATGAAAGGGTGCCTCCATCTTTAGCACCTGTACCCTCCTCCTTGACGGGGCAATGCAAGGCCCTAACTCTCAAGGTGTGCCTCTTTTCCTTCCCCTCTTTCTCATAATCATCTTCTGCACGTGATGGGAAGTTTGGGCACACGCTGGAGCTTTGTGAGGGCTCCGCTCGCGTTTTCCGGGGAAGAGGCGTGACGGCTCTGAGTGCCTGTGGTTGGCCACTGCCTGGGGCGTCCTCAGTCTGTGAGCATACCAGCAGCGATTTGAGCTTTTTGCTTCTCCTAAGACGCCTCAGTAAGCTCCCTTTGGGCTTCCGGAACTTTTTACGAAATCGCTTTTGTGGTCCCCTTCGGGATGCTTTTGTGGTCCCCTTTGTGGTCTCTGGGTCATCTGATGCTCTTGCTGGACCCAAATTCGCTCTCTCATTCAGAATCTCTAGGGCCACTGCAAGAGCGTTTCTGTAGGGCACTTCCTGTCCTGGTGGGACACTGGCCTTCGACTCGGCTATCAGCAAGGAGGCAACGTATTCAATTTGAGACTCGTTTAGGATCTCTGTGTCTGTGGTTTTCACTTTAATTTTTTCATCTACTGAGAGTATTTCAACTTCGAGAAAAAGTGCCCCTTTCCTCTTATGTCTTGGTGAGGTCCTAGCTCTGGACAAAACCTTTGCTGGCCAAACGTGGCCTTTCCAGTTGCATAGGACATACTCAGCATCCATTACTATTTGAGCTTCCTCTCAAGAGGTAATTAATAGAGGTCGAGAGGTCTGGCCATCACACCCACGGGCACGGCAGGTCTTCCCTAAAACAATGTTCTTCACCACACCCTTTCGGCCTTAGGACGGCAAAGGGTTCTCAGCTTGTGTGGCCCGTCCTTCTTCACCTGAATCTCCCAGGGTCGCGGGAACTTGTGTTTTGAAGGGACTGTGCTGGAGAATACTGGAATGTGGGAAAGGAAAAGGAGAAAAGTATTAGGAAAAAAAATTCCTTCTGTGAAAGTAGAAGAACGATGGTCAGTGAGAATTGATAAGAGAGCAAACAAAGAAATAGAAAGAGTGTGTCTCTGACAGGGGGTAAATACATGGCAGCTATCGGGCGGAAAAATACAGAAGATACCAGAGGAGTTTTATAACCGTCCAAACCCAACTTCTTGCCCTGCTTGTTACTACTGCGTATTAAAGAGCGTCTGTATGGGGAGGTGGGTGTCATTTTCCAGATCTCATCTTTGTTACTGGACATCCTGCGCCTTTTGTGCTCCCTGGGGCTCATCCTGGGGGAATGCTTCGGTTTTCCTTTCCTGGTGGGTGCTAATGCCACCCGGTGCACCCAGGGAAGCCAGAGGTGATCTCCAGCCTACAGACACTGAATGTCAGCACAATATCGTGTTCAGGAGCCTGAGCTTAGAATCCAGAGGCTCACGAAGGTCCTCCTGGGGGTTACTGGTACCGTCCTTCATCGGCATTGCTGCAGGCATGGGCCATTGGCTGCGCCGTGCGCATTTTCATTTCTCTGTGGTGGTTTAAAAGGCTGTTCCCCCTGCCCCCGGCACAATTTTGTGTAAGAAAGTGTCTGTAGGGGCGAGGAGCAAAATAAACCACACTCCAAATGTCAATACGAAATGACTGCAAATGAAGTGTTTAGTCAAATAAGAACGCCTTGGGGCGCCTGGGTGGCTCAGTGGGTTAAGCCTCTGCCTTCAGCTCAGGTCATGATCTCAGGGTCCTGGGATCAAGCCCCACATCGGGCTCTCTGCTTAGCGGGGAGCCTGCTTCCTCCTCTCTCTCTCTCTGCCTGCCTCTCTGCCTACTTGTGAACTCTGTCTGTCAAATAAATAAACAAAATCTTTAAAAAAAAATAAGAACGTCTTACAGAACACCACGTGGATCGGGGGAGGCGAGGTTCTGTGAGCTACATCTGTTGATTCACACACTCCAACTGCTTGTCCGGCAGACCCTTGACTCTGTTCTGTGCTTCTGAAGTGCACTGTCCTTCCAGGGATCGAATGACAGCAAATGTAGATACCCAGGACCTACCATGTGCCTCTAATGTTAATCTAGAAAATCAAAAAAGCAGAAGGGAAATTAAGCCAACGAAATGGGGATGGGTTCATCATTTTCCCTTCCCCAACTCTGGAATGCAGGCCATTCTGAAACAGAAAAAAATTAGTTAAATCTCATTTATAATGTGGACATGTCTATTTGCTTCCTTCTTTTGTGTTTCCAAAATATTTCGACGTTAAACTACTTAGTTCAGGCCAGTCCTCCTATTTCAGAACCGTGGGAACTACTGCTTTCATGATAGTCTTTTTGTCTGTCTTGGAAGCATTGATTTAATAGGAGCAGCCGGTGTGTGTGTGTGTGTGTGTGTGTGTGTGTGTGTGTGTAACAAAAATGGGGTCTATAATGTAAGCGTGTCTTGGTGTTTCTCAAGTAACATTAAATGGGTTTGTAGAGAACACAAAACGGGTGGAGAGATATATACACGGGAGGCCATACATTATAGATGCTTACTGTCAGTATGATGGCATATGGGCCTGTCACACGTTTCCTATGCGTCCATATACACATGCCTGCACATATTGCCTAGGGCTACCTTTCTTCCCTCAAGCGCACATTTGATCACTGTTTCATGTGAATGCTGATTTTTTGCATGGTTTTTGTGAATCTCTTTACAATGTGGTTTCTCTGACATTTAAAAAACTTTATTTAAATACATTTCAAACATTTAGATGTGCGTAAGGCAGAAAATGCAGTTGTTCTCTCCCTCTCCCCGCCCCCCCAAGAAATACCCTGTTAATGGGTTCTACTTCTCTGTATACACACTGTTCAAATGTGTATTATAACTCACAGATTTGAGCTCATCCATTATCAGTTTCAAATGATATGTTTCATAGTACAAAATATTATTTCCCTAATAAATGCATGAATGCACAACTTTGTCCACACGTACTCGTAGGTACAATATGAAATGTATGGTGACTAACTATACTTACTTTGGGGATAGCCCGCACAAACCTTTTCTTGCCAGAGTGTATGATCACGCAGGTATTGTGTCCTCTGCTTTAGAGAACTCGGTGTGCCGGCTCTCAGAACACAGGTGTCATGTGAGGACACAGAACAAAAGGGAGAAGGAAAAACAGGTGACTCAGCCAACTGCAGTCTCCCTGCAGCACGACCCGCCAGCCCATCATACAGGAGTGCCTGAGTCACCTCATCTCCCAGCAGATAGATAGCTACCTGTCCCCAAGACACACACACACACACACACACACACACACACATTCAGAGTAATGACGTTAGAGGCCCAAGATGCCTGATGTTGATGCATATAATCCACGCTTTCTGCTCTACACACGCATGCAAATGTTTCTGCTTCCGGTGCAGATGTTATTTTTAGCTCCTTTCGGTTCCTTATTTTGAAAATACACATGGAATTATCGAAACTGTTGTTTAAAATTATAAAGTGGGGAAAATGTTAAGCATCAGTAATCTGATCACCTAGGAGGAATGCTAACTGCAACTATATGGGTCCAGAGACTCCCATCATTTTTTATTCTGTTTATACATATTTTCTATAAGATATTAAAAAGGGCTTTAAAAACCATACCACCTATTTGAATATCCTCTCCTATTCTCATTTGTGTACATCTACCTGTTCAACTAGGAAACACTTGAATGGAGTAACTTTCAGCAGACAACCAAAATGTCAATGGCAGCTAATTCTCCGATGACCAAAGCAATGCACCGTTCAGAGAGGCAATCAGAAGGGAAGGGTGTTAAAAGAAAATATTAAATCCTACATGGCCTTCTCACCATATGCTTTGGCCCGTTGTCCAATTAACTTCCTTTAAGGGTTGGTACACTATGTTGCAAATGATTTTCATTTTATCTTTCGTACTAACAGGAGCGCAGCTCTCTTCTTTGCCCCCAAAGATGTATACAGGTGGGTGTATAGACAGACAGATGTTGGATAGATAGAGACAATGATATGTAAATCTTGATCCTCTTTTGCACACCAGGAACAATGTATTAAAAACAGAACCTTTGAATGACACTAAAGTAACCTTTAAAGTAGCCCCCCAATCCTCAGAGGGCTTGGATATGAAACTGTGTCCAGAATTTTAGTTTACAACCATATCAAACATGCCTGCACAGTAAAAATAAATAGAATAAAACAGAAGGGGAGGGACGCCTGGGTGGCTCAGTCAGTTAAGTCTCTGCCTTTGGCTCGGGTCATGATCTCAGGGTCCTGGGTTGGAGTCCTGCATCTGGGCTCCCTGCTCAGCGGGGAGTCTGCTTCTCCCTCTCTCTCTGCCCCTTCCCCCCCACCCCCGCCGCTTGCCCACTCACTCTTTCTCTCTCCTCTCTCTCTGTCTGTCTGTCTCTCTGTCTCTTTCTCAAATAAATAAATGAAATATTTTAAAAAGAACCTGGAAGGGAAACAGCTCCTCCACAATCTATAACTTCCCAGTCTATTCCGGACCATCAAGAAATAGAACCCTCAGATGGACCAGCTACGGCATTTAAGTCCTGGTAATCTTTTGTTCTATTCCTTTTGCTCTTTGGTTAAGGAATGTAGAGAACTTGATGGCAATGGGTATTTATTTTTTCCAATCAATAGCCATGAGTTCTGGAAGAACTATTTTGGAAGCTTTATTCTTCAACTCCTTTCCCCAGTAAGGGCTGTATAATCACTTCCAAAGAAAGAAGAAAACAATCCTCTGAAGCTCTTGTCTCAAAATAAGGGCACTTTCCCCGATATAATTCCCATACCACCGCAGTCCCCAGAGGCAGGGGTTCTCTCACCTTTACCCCAACACCCACTCATTCCTTCCCTACAATGACTACTTATTTACCGGAACTTTGTTGTTGTTGTTGTTGTTGTTGTTGTTGTTGTTGTTGTTAGAGGGAGAGGGGGAGCGGGGCATCAGGAGAGGGAGAGAGAGAATCTCAAGGAGGCTCCGTGCCTAGTGTGGAGCCCGACGCAGGGCTCAGTCTCACGACTCTGATATCACGACCTGAGCCAAAATGAAGAGTGGGGCGCTGAGCCGGCTGAGTCACCCAGGCACCCCTTGGAGTTTCTTTCCCTTTTTAAACAAAATATTTTATTTATTTATTTGAGAGAGAGAGAGAGAGAGAGCGAGCACAAGTCAGGGCAGGGGAGGGGAAGAGGCAGAGGGAGAAGCAGACTCCCCACTGAACAGGGAGCAGGGTTTTGTGATTTTTAAACTGTCCCCCAAACATGTACTTCCATAAAGAAAAGCTGGCAATTGCCCCTTTTTATTATAAAGGCACATCTTATGTAATTTCAGTTATAAAAGAAAATACATTCTTGCCTATTTTTGCACCTTTCCAGTGCCGGATGAATTCAGCATGAACTTTCACATGTGAAAGTTGTTTTGTTTTTTTTTTTCTAAGATTTTTATTTGCTTATTTGACAGAGAGAGAGATCACAAGTAGGCAGAGAGAGAGACGGGGGAGTGGGGGAAGCATGCTCCCTGCCAAGCAGAGAGCCCGATGTGGGGCTTGATCCCAGGACCCTGAGATCATGACCTGGGCCAAAGGCAGAGGCTTAACCCACTGACCCACCCAGGTGCCCCACATGTGAAAGTTTTTAAGCATTCATTGGGTTTGAGTTCCATTTGTAGAATAACTGAATGGGACTTGATATCTTCAAACCTTTCCCTTACGTTGCTCACTAGTTTCATAAATTCACAGAGGTCATGCCTACTTGGAAATCCGGGGCTATTTTTGTACAAACACTGAAATGGCAAATATTATAGGCTGGAAAATCATGACCTGGCCTCAGTTTTCTCAAAGAAGTGAAAGAGTTAGGCTTGCTTCTTACCTACACATGATCAGCTACAACACTACATACACATACACCTTCAAATTGCCAAGCTCTGCCTCCCAAATTTTTCCTTAAGGAAGAAGGAACCGCAGCAGCTATGCCTGCAGGCACACACCACCAAGAGCCATCTACTCAGAGAAGGAGAAGCAGGAGTGCTTGAGCAAAGAACTATACAAAAGTCAAGGTTTCCCCCAGGGCCTTGTTTTAAGACTAGAGTGACTTCCCTCCCAAGCCTTTCACAAACTCAGGGGGTTTCTCCCATCAAGTAGGCCAACTTTCTTCCAAAGATGCTCTGTTACCCCTCCAGACCCTATTACCGGCCACAGGGAGACCTCCGCCACCATCCATAACACTAATGAAATCACGAGCGGCATTAGGGTTGAAAAAAATCAAGGACAGCCTCCTCTCTCCTGCAGGTGAGACCTCCATAGCTACTAATATCCAGGTGAGTGGACAAGGTGCGTATTTCAGAACGTACCGATTTCCCTGTGTCGTGCGCAAGAAGAAAAAGGTGCCTTCGTTCACAAGAGAAGTCATTGCATTGTAGCTTGTCACGACAACATTGGATATGTGCCAGATGCTTGCTACCCATGGGGAAAGACTAACAAACCTATAATCTAAGCCAACAAGGGTGTGTTATGTCTCCAACACAAAGACTGATGCAGACCTTCATGTACTGACTCAGGAAAAAAAAAAATTCAGACCAAAAAAACCCAAAACCCCAAAACCAACCAACCAACCAAACAAAACCAAACAAACATCTAACTAGAGGCCAATTAAGTACCAATAATACCCTTTATGTAAAACACACATTCACATGGAGAGCAACAATATGTACTTCATCTTAGGATACAAAAGACATGTAAATGCAAGAGAAAAGTCTAGAATGGTAAACAGAAATGTCACGGCATTGTTTCACTGAAAAGAGAAGAAGAAAAAGGATGGGAGTGTGTGGGGAGTGAGGGTATACATCATCGTTTTTCAAATGTTTTAAGATATTACAGGGAGGACAAATTTATGTATACATAGGCACCAAAACCTTACTTTACAAAGATTCTAAGGAGATACGAAATGAAATACTGGATGTAAGTGAACAAAAGAGAAGGCAAGAAAAACGGTACCAATGAGAATAGACTTGAAATGTCTTTGAGGTATATTTTATACTGCTCAAAGGAAATATTCATTATTAAAATGTATATATTTAACCACATAAGAGATATTGTATTGCAGTCCAAGAAGAGAGAAGTGTTGCTGAATGTATGAAGGAACAATAGCCAACAATGTTTCAAAACAAAGAAAAACTATCAGGTGGTATACTGATGTGCCAACCTGCGAACATAATACATTTTTTCCCTTCCCACTCCCCCCGTCACGCGTGCGCGTGCGGACACACACACACATACACATGAAAAAACACACACAAACAGGTCTAGGCTCATCATAGCAAAACTTCTAGAAACCAAAGGGAAAAGAACTGCCTTAAGAGCAAACAGGGAAAAACAAACGTGACTAATAGGCGATATTCTCTTATTATTTTAATTAGAGAGAGCTTGACAGAATTATTTGGAGACCAAAAGAGAAAAAAAAAAAAGACAAAAAGGAACAGTGAGACAAGAACGCCTTGATAGGAAGTGTAGGCACTTGTAGTTCTGGAGAAACCAAGGGACGGTATGGTGGTTCTGAGAAGCCATGACCTCTGAGGAGGAGACCTCAGAGCTTGGGCTCAGACTTTGTCTTTTAGGGATGTTTCTCAGTGTGTGTGTGTGTGTCAGCTACTCGGGGCGAGCACTGTATTATCCCCGAGGTTACGCAAAATAACATTAGATTTTCCAATCCTACCCATCTCCCTCGTTTGCTGACTCCTAATGTTCTCTCTCATATTGTACACATAGTAACTTTACTGTACCTAGGTGTAAATGAGTAAACTTACGTCCTTAAAGGTTCATGGGGCAATTGTTTTTTTTTTTTTCAAATTACTTTTTTTAAAAAATTTATTTGTCAGAGAGAGAGAGAGCACAGGGAGAGGGAGAAGCAGGCTCCCCGCCGAGCAAGGAGCCCGATGTGGGACTCGATCCCAGGACGCTGGGATCATGACCTGAGCCGAAGGCAGCCGCTTAACAAACTGAGCCACCCAGGCGTCTCATGGGGCAATTGTTAAGCAGAGGTACACAATGAGAAATATTTGGGGATCTCTGCTTTCAAGAACTCAGGTAACAATGCCCTCATGCAATGGTGTCACCTCAGGATAGCAAAATGGGCCTGGGGTGTGACAGGTTATTCAGTCACCTTAACCCCCCACAAGAGGAGCTGACATCCTCTCTTATAAAACAGGAGGGATTAGAGCTCTTAATGTCCAACTAAAGACCACACGCTGGCAACACACACACACACACACACACACACACACACACACACGACTCACATTGATAGCAGACACCGACTAGTCTCGATGTTTCTACAGTTACTCCATCTCTCCAGTCTGTAAATATCCTTGCTAAATGTTTCTGCCTCCAGGAAAGAATGGCCTGCCCCAGTTGTCATGGAAACCAGAATGTCATCAAAACGTTCTCCCTGTATTTAGCTTTCTATGGAAACGAGGAAGTACTAATACATCCTCAGATGCAGAGCACTGATCTCACTCTCAGTCAGTTACACCCTGACCAACCCAATGAATGAATGAATGAGTGAGTGAGTGAATGAATGAATGAAATATTAGAGACAATACCCTATGTTCTCAGAAAAGGTATTGAGGGCAAGGGAGTTCTTAGAAAGTGGATTATGGAGGAAATAAAGTAGAACGATAACAGCTTCTGTTTTCCCTTCACACACACACACACACACACACACACACACACACACACACACACACCCACTTGGGATCCGGGGCCTCCTTTCAACCTGCCAGGACACATGAGGCCAGGTGTGTTTGTGTAGGTGGGATCCAAGGATTCTCAGTCAATTTAAAATGACCCAAGAGGAGAAATCGTGTGAGGATGAAGGACCTGGATGTCAGTGGAAGGCAAACTAGAAACTCAGGACCAAATGACCCCACGTCTACAGTTGGACAAGTATGTATTGACAGGGTTTTTAGGACACCAGTGATTCCTGAGAAGAGAGACAACTCCCCCAAATGTCTTTGACCTAGGACGATAGGGAGACAGAGATGAACCTCTCACATTTGGGATCTGTGCTCAGCATGGACTGCTGCAACCACACTGACAATGAATACTATGCTCAGAGACAGGGCTCCTATCATCAGGGCACACAGCGCCCACTTCCTCTCCCATAGTCATTTACATTAGGGGACAGAGCTGCCCTGTGATGCAGCTCTTCCTCCTGGTAATGAGCTCCAGGCAATCCTTCTGTGGCCAGTCCTAGGCAGTGATGTGCTGGAGACGGGCCCTTGGGAGGGGAGAGTGCAATTCCGATTTCCAGGGTTTTCCCATTTCCGTGATGTAAATACTCCCATTATGCCCCACTTCAAGCCACTGACATGAGGTCACTGAATGCTGATTTGGCAAGTGATGCCCCACATCAGCCCCTCATGAGATGATGATTCCAGACAGACCCAGCACAGCCCTAGACCCCAGATTCTGGAGCCAGACAAAGCCCTCCCATTCTACATGCGATCCAAGAGAGACGTGCAAGCTGGACTTTTACATAACTGTGTGCCAACTAAATGAAGGCTTTCACCAGGTTCTTAGCGTAGAGGAGAGGGAGAGAGATACCGAGACCCCCTCCCCCCATCCCCCCCATGTAGCCTGTGTAGGCTTCGGGGAAGGAAAATAGTTGGGTGCATCCCTGGTCCATCTTTTCAAATCAGACATGCTTTCTGAAAGACCGATGCGGGTTTGAGTCTCAGGTCTGCGTCTCCTCGCCTGTGTGACTTTCACATTGCACCCTAACGTCCCTATTCCCTAGTCTCCATTTTTCTCAAATCAGCTAATAGTGTCTCTGCTCTCAAAGGGCTGATTAAACTTCATGAAGGAACAGCAGACTTCGGCAGTGCCCAGTGGCCATTCTGGGAGGCCTTGGGGGTGGTCCCTGAGAACCCTCTGGAGGACCAGGGAGGCCTTCTTCTCCCTACGCAGTACCAGTGACTCTGGATGGCTTGGTTGCCTTTCCATTGAAACAACAGATTGCAAGAGGTGAAGTGAAGAGGCAGGTAAGAAAATCCAGGTCCTTCCTATTCAGGGAGGTATTAAATGGATTTGCAAAGATGTAAAACAATGCCATACTTTTAATACTTCTGTTTGTTTTCAAAAATGTAATTTTCTTTCCTAAAGCATATTTAC
>PISX010031171.1:0-10017 GCA_004024625.1 Mellivora capensis
CGGCTGTTATCTCTACCCGACCTGACCCACCCTTGTATTTGGGCTTTGTTACCCTGGACATTCCGGCTGTTATCTCTACCCGACCTGACCCACCCTTGTATTTGGGCTTTGTCACCCTGGACATTCCGGCTGTTATCTCTACCCGACCTGACCCACCCTTGTATTTGGGCTTTGTTACCCTGGACTGGTTTCCCGGACTTGCTTTTAAGTAAGTTTGGGGGGGGGGGGGCAGGGTCAATTTAAGTTTCACTGCATAAACAACAAAATGGCTGTTCAACTGAGGTGGGGCCGCTCTGCCTAAATAGGCCCTTACAGTTAGGAATGCTCTACCCTCAGAAACTTTGAGAGAGACTTTTATTTTATTCTTTTTAAAAAAAAATTTTTTTTAAGATTTTATTTGAGAGAGAGAGAAAGAACACAAGGGGAAGAGCAGAGGGAGAGGGAGAAGCTGACTCAACGCTGAACCAGGAGCCCAACGTGGTACTCAATCTCAGGACCCTGAGACCATGACCACAGCAGAAGTTAACTGACTGCTTAACCGACTGAGCCACCCTGGTGCCCCTGAGAGAGACTTCTAGAGAGGAAAGGCAAAAGCGGGGAGATTAATTGCTTCATCATTTAGTTGATTTGGCCATTTGTGACTGGCTGTCCTTATCTTTAAATTTTGTAAACTTGAGATATTTATAGGCTGATTTTGGTTTCTTAGGTAGAGCCTCAGTTTAACAGTCCCCTTGTTTATTAGTTAATTTAACATAGTTCATGTAGATCTAGGAAGGGCTCTGTGGAATTATTGAGAAAATCAGGGGTTATCAAATTTAAGTGTGTCAAAATTATCCAGTGCATATCAAAAAACTCTTGAGCTCTTTTGGCGATTTTGCAATATGATTTTGCAATTTGAGCAATTTTGGCGATATGTTTGTGTTGAGGGTGGGAATCTACACTTTGCAACCACTTCCTCGCTGTCTTACTAAACGCCTGCTTTCTTACTTTGTTCCAGTATTTCTCAGACTTGACCTGAGCTTGTGTCGCGATCCCCTGAGGATATGATTGGTAGATAAGATAAGCCAAATAAATTTGAATTTCAGATAAACAGCAGATAAATATTTAGTATATCTCAAATACTGCAGTATTTGCGATAAATAAAATGTTTTAACTGATACTTAAATGTACCTTCTCTCCAACCATCGTTAAATACTTTCACATTGGTTGTTTGAATCTTCCTTTTGTCAGATATATGTGATGGGTGTCTGTTTTGTCTTTTTAGGGAATTTTAAAATATATAATCCCATCAGTAGTCTTTCTTTATTACTGATTTTTTTTTTTTTAATTTAAAGAGAGGGAGAGCCGGGGAGGGGTGAAGGGAGAGAGGGAATCTTGAGCCAAAATCAAGAGTCAGATGCTTAACCAGCTAAGCCACCCCAGCGCCCTTCACCAATTCTCTTTTTAACTTTCTAATCTCTTCTACTTCTAGGGTTACCGCAGTAACTTACTGGGTAACAAAAAGTTTGAGAAGCTATTATAACTCATCTGTCATAATTCTATCTTGGTTCTTTGTTTCTCCTTTTACTTTCACACCAGCTCCATTTTCTTTTCTCTCTCCTCCTCGGCTCTCCCCTCTGTCCTTCTTAAGTCTGGTTTTGTTTGTTTGTTTGTTTGTTTGCTTTAAATTGTCCTTCTTGAAATTTCTACCAGGGCTTTCTCTTTTCCACTTCTTTCCCTCTTTTCTGTTTCCTTTCTTTTTCTTTCCTCCCTGCCTTCTCCATGTCGAAATGAGGCTCCGCTAGAATAAGTTAGGTCACTAGGACTCAGCCTACAGTGTTGTGTTCCAGAAGGAGATTCTGTTCCGACAGCCCCTTTGGTGAATCAAGTTCTCTGTCAGGAGAAAAGCGAACTTCAAGAAACAATTCTGTTGCCCGAGGACCTGTTGGGAGGGTGATGGATGGCACTGCAGTTACGACTTCCAGAACTGCAGGAAAAGGAGGGGAGCCTCTGCCAGGCAGCAGGGGGGAGGTGGCTGGGAGAAAGAGCCAGTGACGAAGAACTTAGAAGAGGGGAGGAGAATGTACTGGCGGCGCCTGCTCCCTGCAAAGACCTTTCTGCAGATACTGTGTCTTTGTGAGCTGGCTGCAGAGGCTATGTGCATGCAGAGTGTATGTGAATGAGTGTGTTACTGATTTCAGATCATGGGTCTGTGTGAACTGCTGAGTGCAAGAAATGGGAATGTATTGTTGAAAGGATTTTGCAGTCAGAGTGCTTGTTTGTGGTTGTGTGGTATGTGTGACGGACTTTTTGCCAAATGCACTGTTCTGATTCCAGTTCTGAAAGTTTAGTGGAAGTCTAGCTGACTAAGCCAAGACACAACAAAGTCCGAAGGAAATATGGGGGCAACATGAGCTGGAAATAAAGAGACCTGTTTCAACAAGAGAAAAAAAAGATTTAAAAAAGAGGGAATGAGAAAACAGAAGATCAAACACTAGACTTTCCCTCCATAGGAATTTGAGAAGAGGAGGGAGAGAAAAGTAGCATTCTTCCTGATAATAGGCATTATATTTCCCCAGTTCTTCCTGCACCTTGGTGAGATGGTTCCTAGTTTTTCTTATTTCTCTCGAGACAGGGTCTGTAAACATGAATATTACAGGTATATTTTGGTTAATCCGGGGGATGTTTTAAAACTTAAGAGTTATCCAAACAGGAGCATTAATGGTTTTTAAAGAGAAAAAAGAGGGTTCATGTTGTTGTTGCTGTTGACTTAATTGGGGGGCGCATGGGTGGCTCAGTCCTTAAGGGTGTGCCTTCAGCTCAGTCATGATCCCAGAGTCCTGGGATCGAGTCTGCATCAGGCTCCCTGCTCAACGGGAAGCCTGCTTCTCCCTCTCCCACTCCCCCTGCTTGTGTTCCCTCTCTTGCTATGTCTCACTCTGTCAAATAATAAATAAAATTTTAAAAAGAGAGATTTATTGAACAGGATTAGAGAATTACCTTTCTGGTGATTAAAATAATACGACATGCATGACATTTCAAAAGCAGGGGTTGTGAGAACCTATGCCCTATCCCCACACTCCAAAGATAGTTATTGTTATTAATACTACAATTATTAACAAAACTTAACAGGGACTAATGAAATATTTAACTTCAGCAAAAGAACTTGTAGATCTAGACAGATAAACACAGAGGCAGCATCACTTTGAACTTGGATGCAGGCTGGGGAGGGGAAGTTCCAGTTGGGAGCGTCCCAGTTTTGCTTTATTGCTGAAATACTAACTACATTTTTTAAGTTTCAAATCGTAATCATTACAATGTCTTTCTCAGTTCTTCACTCATGTCATTTTTTTAAGGTTAGAAATTATTATAATTACATTGCCAATGCTACTTTTGCTCCATTCATTAATAAGTCTTTTGTTTCATTCAGCCATCTTTTCCTCCTTCCCTTCCTACTGCTGTTTTTTTGTTTTAAGTCTGCCTCTCTCCTTTGTTATTTCCTCCTCTCAATCATGGTTCCCTGGATTTGATTAAAATTCTCTTTCACTTCTTTCCTCACCTGTCTCTCCTTTATCAAACTAATTATTTTTCAGGCTTGTCTTTCTCCTTGTTCCTTTCTCTGCTGTCTTTGTCTCCAGCAGAGGGGGTCTGATGGTGATAGGAGGTAGGGATGAGGCCTGGGCGAAGCAGGCTGGGAGGGGGAGGAGGAAATGGTGCGTCTGCTGTTTTCTGCCATCGGCCTGCGAAAGACAGAAAGGCTGATTTTAGCTCAGCCCTGCAAAATTCCTCACTAGCCCGCCTCACAGCTCTCCCCCTCAAAGAGTCTCCCTACTTTTCCACCTTAAATTCTACCCTCCCCCCTTCTACCACATTTCTCAGATGACATCAGCTGTGACTGCCAGGGACACTGACCTACTTTTGCCCTCTGTTAGGCACCAAACCCCGGTTTCTCTGCTAACCTCTGAGTTTCTGGTTTAACTACTTTTTGCCCCAATGTGTCAGTTGGTCTCTTTTAAACCTCAGCACATCTCCTGGTCCCTCGTAAGGCAGCAGTTTATCTTTTAATCCTTGACCGTTGAGAAAAAGCATAATGATAAAGCTTTCATGACTTCAGCAAATTCATTTATGACTTAAGTGGATTAGTACTTTTTTTTTTTTTAAGGTTTATTTGACAGAGAGAAACACAGCTAGAGGGGGAGCACAAGCAGGGGGAGTGGGAGAGAGAGAAGCAGGCTTCCCTGTGAGCAGGGAGCCCGATATGGGGCTTGATCCCAGGAATCAGAACCTGAGCCAGAGGCAGACACTTAAGGACTAAATCACCCAGGCAATAACAGGTATTAGTAATTTTTGTTCAGTCTTTATAGGTATGCTTGGCTAATGTACTCTTAGATCCTTTGTGACAAATTCTGATACATGTATTTGCAAACATTCTCTATATGATACTGGAGACATAAGCCAAAACCACAGGCATTGATACCTGAATAAAACTTTATATACACTTGTCCCCCCTTAGCCACTGGGGATATGTTCTAAGACCCCCAGTGGGGCCCTGAAACCACAGATAGTATCGAGGCTTATGTTTTTTCCTATACATACACACCTGTGATAAAGTTTAATTTATAAATTGTGTATAGTATGAGATTAGCGATAAAATAATAAAAGAGAACAATTAAAATAATTTACTGTAAAAAAGTTAAATGAATGTGGTTTCAAATATCTTGTGCCGAACTCCCCCTTCTTGTGATGCTGTGAGATGACACAATGCCTATGTGATGAGATGAAGTGAGATGAATGACATTGTGACATTGAGTTAAGCTGCTATTGAGGAGGATCATCTGCTTCCTGACCTTGGTTGACTGTGGGTAACTGAAACCACAGAATGCACAACCATGGGTAAGGAGGGCTGCTGTACTAAGAAGTTGGGCGGGGGGGACTGCAGAGAAAACCAGGTTTATAGCCTTTGGAGGGATTAGAAGAAATGGTTAAGAGTATGTAGTTTGATGCTTGGACTCTAGTTATGGTTATGTCACTTACAAGCTGTGTGAGTTTGGAAAAGTTATTTGGCCTCTCTGTGCCTCAGTTTGCTCACTTGTAAAAGAAAACACTGAAATCCAGTAGGGTTATTACAATGTTATTACAAGGTTTAAAAGCTCTAAAAGCTTCCCTAGAAGCTCTGAGCATGTTCCATAATCCAGACATTTTAGGTTTATGAGTCTGGGTACAGATAACTATACATGTTTCAAGGATTTTTCTGGTAATTTTCTCATTCCTATGTTTTCATTCATTTCTTTACTAAGCAAGTCACTATTATAGATCCTCTCTTTTAGTCTAGGTTGTCTATTCTGGTTGTCCAGAAAAGTTCTGGGAACAAGCAAGAAGGTTCCAATCCTTCTAATCCAAAGTATTAATCTTTTTTAGATCCCTCTAATCCAAAGTATTAGAAATTTTTCTGGTAATTCGATTGTGTCACCCAAATGGATTTCTTTTTTTCTTTCTTTATTGGCTCTTCTTTTTTTTTTTTTTTAAAGATTTTATTTATTTATTTGTCAGAGAGAGAGAGAGAGAGAGCGAGTGAGCACAGGCAGACAGAGTGGCAGGCAGAGGCAGAGGGAGAAGCAGGCTCCCTGCCGAGCAGGGAGCCCGATGTGGGACTCCATCCCAGGACGCTGGGATCATGACCTGAGCCGAAGGCAGCTGCTTAACCAACTGAGCCACCCAGGCGTCCCTTTATTGTCTCTTCTGACTTTATATTGTACTTTTAGATAAAAATTCCAGTTGCAAAGCACTGAGAGAAAAAAAATCAAGCAGTCTGGGAATTCAGGTGGAGTTGATGGAAGAAAGGCTAACTAAAAGCAAGGAAGAGTTAAACTAACTCAGGGGCACCTGGGTGGCTCAGTTGGTTAAGAGGCTACCTCTGGTCCTGATCTCAGGGTTCTGGAATCGAGTCCCACATCAGGCTCCCTGCTCAGCCGGGAGCCTGCTTCTCCCTCTTCTACTCCCCCTGCTTGTGCACCCTCTCTGTCAAATAAATGAATCTTAAAATAATAATATGATAACAACTCAAAAAATAAAAAGAATAAAAGTTTAAAAAAAATTAACTTGGGGCGCCTGGGTGGTTCAATGGGTTAAGCCTCTGCCTTCGGCTCAGGTCATGATCCCAGGGGCCTGAGATCCAGCCCCGCATCGGGCTCTCTGCTCGCCAGGGAGCCAGCTTCCCCCTCTCTCTCTGCCTGCTGCCTGCTGCTCTGTTTACTTGTGATCTCTGTCAAATAAATAAATAAAATCTTAAAAAAAAAAATTAACTCAACGATCAGTCCGAGGTTTGAAAGCCAAGAAAACAGAAGTGATCTAAAAACAAAATAAAAGGTGGGCACCTGGGTGATTCAGTTGGTTAGGTGACTATTCTGCTCAGGTTCTGATCTTAGGGTCATGGGATTGAACCCTACCTGCATAGGGGCTCTGTACCCAGCAGGGGGCAGTGTGAGTGTCCGTCCGCTTGGGATTCTCTCTGTCCCTCTCCTCTGCCCCTCTTCCCTCTCTGAATAAATCTGAATATAAAATAAAATGAATCTGGACAGAACAAATACTGCTGTTTCTTTTTATTTAAATTCAGTTAACACGGGGCGCCTGGGTGGCTTAGTGGGTTAAAGCCTCTTCTTTCAGCTCAGGTCATGATCCCAGAGTCCTGGGATCGAGCCCCGCATCGGGCCCTCTGCTCCGCGGAGAGCCTGCTTCCTCCTCTCTCTCTGCCTGCCTCTCTGCCTGCTTGTGATCGCTGTCTGTCAAATAAATAAATAAAATCTTTTAAAAAAAACTATTAAATTCAGTTAACATAAAGTAGTATTGGTTTCAGAGGTAGAGGTCAGGGATTCATCTGTCTTACATAATACCCATTGCTCATTACATCACCTGTCCTCCTTAATGTCTACCCAGTTACCCCATCCCCCCACCCCTAAATTGCTCTGTTTCTTTGAACTGAGGAGAACAAATGAATTTATACTCATGAACAGGGCTTCACAGTCTAACGTTTTTAATGTGCAGAAGACAGCAAAGCCGACTGGGACAGTCATGGTGGTGCTAGATAATTAGAATGCTTCTAGAATTTTTATTCAATATGTAAATGTTAATAATTTGTGGCACTGATACTGAGATAAATTGTGAAAGGTCCACACAGCTCTTGTGTGGTTTAAATAACAATCTTTCAGGAGGCGCCTGGGTGGCTCAGTGGGTTAAACTTCTGCCTACAGCTCAGGTCATGATCTCAGGGTCCTGGGATTGAGCCCTACATTGGGCTCTTTGCTCAGCGGGGAACCTGCTTCCCCCTCTCTCTCTGCCTGCCTCTCTGCCCACTTGTGATCTTTCTCTGTCAAATAAATAAGTAAATAAATTTAGAAAAAAATATTTAAATTCAATGTAGTTAACATATACTTTATTAGTTTCACAGGTAGAATTTAGTGATTCATCAGTTGCATGTAACACCCAGTACTCATTACATCATGTTCCTTCCTTAATGCCTACTACGCAGTTACCACATCCCCCCATTCATGGACTCCCCCCAACATGGGGCTTAAACTCAATCCCAAGATCAAGAGTCCCATGTTCTACCAAATGAGACAGCCAGGTGCTCCCGGATTGATATACTTTTAAGATACTCCAGTGAAGAGGGGACAAGAGACGAGGAAATTACCACCAAGGATTTAATCTCCTTGCCTCACTTTTCTCTATGTCTATGTCTCTGTCTATGGCTTTAAATAACATTTTATAAATGGTTATTTTTCTCTAAGACATTAATCTCAAACTTTCCTGTGTCTAAGAATTACTTGGGATGGGAATTTAAAATGCAGTCATGGCTGATTCTACAAGTTTTGAGTTTGTCTCAAAATGTAGATACACAGGGCACCTGGGTAGCTCAGTTGGTTAAGCAACTGCTTAAGTGACTGCCTTGGGCTCGGGTGGTGATCCTGGAGTGACAGGATCAAGACCTGGATCTGGCTCCCTGCTCATCGAGGAGTCTGCTTTTCCAACTCTGTCTCTCCTCTCTTTCTGTCTCACCTCTCTTTCTCTCAAGTAAATAAAATCTTAAAAAAAAAAAATGCGGATACACAGCTAAGTCAAAAGGTCAGAGGTGAGGGCCAAGGAATCTGCATTTTAAACAAGCATTCCAGGTTATTCCTGTGTAATAGAGAAAAAGAAATATTCCAACAGCCAGATACAATTAAGGAAGGAGAGGGAAACCTACATTACTCTTTTTAAGTCTGATCTTTCTTTACACCCTTTTCTTCTGATTCAGCAAATGTACGGTCTTCACTGCCTCCCCCACCCCCATCCTCCTTTGTGTCTGGCATTGGCATTTTCTTAGCATAGTTAGACGCTCAGTTTAATGTGTAGAAATGGAGTGGCGGAAAAGGAGGAGGGATGTGGGTGGGGAAAGGCTAGATCAGTATTTAGCTAAGCTAACTGTGAAGACTGTTGTTGTCGCGCTGGTTCTAGCCGGCTGGTTCAGGGAGAGGAAGCAGTGGGAAGAGCTAGATCTACGCAGCTGCTGCCACCATTTCTTATTTGTGAGTGTAGGTTCTGATGTGACACCCACTTTTCTCCACCAACAAGAATTTTACAGTAATCACATTAGCTAACGCCTAAAGAACACTATTTGAGGTACTGAATACAATCCTAGATTCATTCCTGTTTACAATTCTCCTTTTTACTACTTTGAGGACTTTAATTTTGGTCAAATCCCAGCTTGTTTTCTTGTCTAAAGCCGGGAGGGAAAGATTTGCACCAGAAGGTGTCTATGGGGGTACTTAGAGAGTTTTGTTTGATGTGCGTTTTAGGTAATAATATAAGAGTTATGTTTTTCTGCCTGATGTAGAAATACACCAGTGCAACACAAGTGTGATCAGAGACATGGAGTTGGTTGGACCTGGACAACTTTTTTACGGGAGATTTTTTAGTTTTCATGAACTTGTTGAATTTTCTTTTTTCCTTAAAAGATTTATTTATTTATTTATTTGACAGTGAGAGAGGGAACACAAGGAGGGGGAGTGGGAGAGGGAGAAGCAGGGTTCCCACTGAGCAGGGATCCCGATGCGGGGCTTGATCCCAGAACACTGAGATCATGACCTGAGCAGAAAGTTTCTCACCCAGAAAGAGTCACCCAGGCGCCCACTCGTTGAATTTTATGTGCCTTCTACCCAGGAACTTTTAGAAGTGTTTCTTGGGGTACCAGGGTGGCTTAGTCAGTTCAGCATCCACCTTCTGCTGAGGTCATGATCTCAGGGTCCAGGAATCAAGCCCCAAGGTGGGCTTCCTGATCAGTGGGAGCCTGCTTCTACTTCGGCTCCCCACTTGTGCTCTTTCTCTTACACTCTCTCTCAAATAGTCTTTATCTGCTTATTTTTAAAGGTTTTATTTTTTTGAGACAGAATGGGCACGTGGAGGAAGAGGGAGAATCAGACTTTTTGACAAGCAGGGAGCCCGGTACGAACTCCATCCCAGGACTGAAAGCATGACCTGAGCCAAAAGCAGCGCTTAGCTGACTGAGCCACCCAGGTTCCTCTAAGATTTTATTTTTAATCTCTACACCCAATGTGGGGCTCAAACTCAAAACCCCAAGATCAAGAATCATGTGTTTTACCAACTGAGCCAGCCAGCCGCACCAATAGCTAATATTTTGGGGGCACTTACTATGTACTGCGTTATGTTTGAGTTACTTCATCTTTATTTTGTTGATGAGATAGCTGAGGCTTACAGAGTTGAAACAATCACATGCCACTAATAAAGCTGGGATTTCAAGTCAAATTTATCTGACTCTAAAGATGCTAGGCTAATTATGTCTTCTCAAGGGATTGAACTGGCTGAAGAATACTAATTTAATGGTTAAAAATGAGTGGTTAAAAACCAAGACAAGCTACTTAAAATACTTTTTAAAGGAAACTCTACCCCATCATGGGGCTCAAACTCAGAACCCCAAGATCAAGAGTTACATGCTCTACCCACTGAGCCAGCCAGATGCCCCAGGAGTTCTTTTGAGCATACATT